>PVHP010040461.1:0-15704 GCA_004024765.1 Zapus hudsonius | reverse complement strand
CTCTCTCTCTCTCTCTCTCTCTCTCTCTCTCTCTCTCTCTCTCTCGCTCTCTCTCTCGCTCGCTCTTGCTCTCTCTCTTGCTCTCTCTTTCTCTCTCTCTCTCTCTGCTTGGACCTGTGAAAGGGGCCAACCTTTCATTATTGAACTTCCCCTGGATCTGTTACTTTAATAAATATTTTCCTCCCAAAACTGTGCCTGGTTTGGAGAATCAGCCCAGCGGTGTGTGTCTGACTACAACACCACCCAAGGGGGGGGGGGGCACATGAATGTTGCCTCCTGTAACGTATACCACCCTCGGAACACACAGGTGACATGTGACAGTCATGACAAGCTGCTTCTTCACTTCCTCCACGGTTGGTGCCACGAGAAGCCAGTCTGCCTGATTCTCTTCACACTGTTATTTTTAAGAAATATGGCGACGCTAATGAAAAGTTGTGGTTCAGGCAAGGGTCCTGTTGTGTGGCTTATAAACAAATTCTCTCGTTCTTTGGAGAGCTGTTGGTTTTACCAAGTTGGGGGAGGAAGTGGGTATCAATACGGCTAACGATGGCAAGAATTGGCTAAAGTGGTCAACCACCAAGCCACTGAACTTGGCATTATCATCTACACCGAGTATCTAAGACTGCCTGTCACATTGTTCCATACGTGCACGTGCGAATGCACACAGGGGGAACCTGAGAACAAAGACATTCATGATCCTATTCTCTTGGTCTTGGGGAAGACAGGGAAGTCTGGGATAGAAGTAAGTGACCTCTGCCCCTTCTCCTCAAGGCTGCCTCGTACATGTATGCAGGCTGGCATGTCTTTTCCTGACAGGCAGAGCAGCAATAATGTCGCTGCCTTCCGGCTCTGGTGCTGATAAGATCTCCCATGGATGGAATCCCCATACCAGCTACATCTCGTCATTCCCTTCCAGCCAAAGAGCTCCTCTGCTCCTCCACCTGGGAATCCCAAGAAGCTACGAAGGAACAGCAGCACGGTCACAACCCCTTTTTTGACTAAGCAATTATTTAACATAAAAGAATAAGGTAGAATCTTACCCAGTAGCATTCTTCCAAGCTTTGCAAGTGACCAAGAGAACCTAAGTCCACGGAAAACTCCAGAAGAACTATGCCAGATAATACCGAAATAGTCACATTATCTCAATGGACAGATGTCTTTATCTTCTTTTTTTTTTGGGGGGGGGGTTCGAGGTAGGGTCTCCCTCTAGCCCAGGCTGACCTGGAATTCACTCTGTAGTCTCAGGCTGGCCTGGAACTCACAGTGATCCTCCTACCTCTGCCTCCCTAGTGTTGGGATTAAAGGCGTGTGCCACCACGCCCGGCTCAATGGACAGATGTCTTTAAACAAAGGTGTATTCGTTTGCTTAACATTAAAATGAGAATTTAAATGCCTATGCTTCTGCTTAGTAAAAATAGAATAAACTGGGTGAACTCTGCCTTGGCTTCTTTTATTTGTTTATTTATTTTTACAAAAATGACAGGTGAAAATCAATGCCCCCACTCCACTCCAAACACACCAGGGCCACCACCACGAACCCTTACTTCTCCACTCTGGCTTACCCCATTCCCTTCCCCTCCTCAACCTCTCATCACTGCCCCCTCTGCTGGGAAGCCAACACTCAACCACCCAGCTGTGCCCCAGCTCAGGTTCTGTCTCCTGTCTGTGCCTGAATAGACAAAGCAAAGTCTGGGGCTGAGGCCAAAAGTACGTGTTGTGAACACATGAGGACTTGGGTTCGGATCCCCAGAACCCACATCAATTCCCATGTCGTGGTGAGCATCTGTAACCCCAGCCCTCCTACTACAGAGACAAGAGATTCCTGGAAGCTCACAGGCCAGCTCGCTTGGCGTCCATAGTGGTAAAGAAGAAATCCCACTTCAAACAAGGTGATGGAAAACACCTGAGGTTGTCCTCTGACCTCGACACATGCGTCGTGGCACACATGAGCCCACACTCTCATACAGAGGTACACATTCATATACATACACACAGAAAAGAGGAAAGGAAAAGAAAGGAATAATTATCTGGATAATCTCCAGTCCTGAGACCACAAAGGTGTTTTCCTACAAGTTTAACTTGGCATTCAGTTAGCACCACAAGCAAGAAATAATCTAAATACTAATATGTACATGTATTTAAAATATGTATATGAGGCTAGAGAGATATAGCTCAGACATTGAAGTCACTTGCTTGCAAAGCCTGGAAGCCTGAGTTGGATTCTCCAGTACTCACAGAAAGCCAGATGCACAAAGTGGTACATTTGTATGGAATTCATTTGCAGTGGCTGGAGTCCCTGGAGCACCTATATACCACTCTCTCTCTCTCTCTCTCTCTCTCTCTCTCTCTCTCTCTCTCTCTCTCAAATAAATAAAAAATATTTTTAAAATCTGCATATAGAGGGCTGGAGAAATGTCTCAGTAGTTAAGGCACTTGCCTGTAAAGCAGAAAGACCTGAGTTCAATTCCCCAGTAACCACATAAAGCCAGATGCACAAGGTGGCGCATTAATCTGGAGTTTGTTTACAGTGGCTGGAGGTCCTGGTGTGCCCATTCTCCCTCCCTCCCCCATAAATAAATAAAATAAAATATTTTAAAATTATGCATATATAGATACATATAGCCACTAGCTAATCCATGATCTCTTCATGGATATTTTTCATGACATTTAGTAGATTAACCCGTCTCTGTAAGTCAATGTCTACTCAAGGTAGATTCTAGGATTGGAAAGCGCCAGGACTCAGCTGTTCTCCACAGAGAAAATGGATTCCCTACCACTCGATTCTTCCCTCCCCAACTGGGCCACTTAACTGAGCCCCCTGGATACATCAGAGCCCAAACAATACTCCCATAAAAGAAAATGTCCACGGACTTGCACAGAGAAAGTACTTCACACCTGCCAGCCCAGCCAGAACCACTCACCCTTGAGCACTAGTAAAGGAAGAAACCAAGCACCCCCAAGGGAGGGAGAGGCCTTGTCTGCAGCTAGAAGCTTGGCTTCCTTTGGTGTAGGTCAGAAATACACACTTCACAGTTCTGCAGCTGCAGGCTGACCTACCAACTGTCACTGCTGACGCCTCCCTTTTCCTTCTAAAGTATAAGGCACCTCTTTTCCAGAGCTGCTGTCATTCCATGCAAAATGGCACATTAAATGTCAGGAACAGAGATGCCAAGTGGACCACTGCTCTGATGTCCACTAGGTATGGCTTACACTCTCATCTTCTCTGGGCTCCTTAGCAAACTGGAACCTTTAGCTGGTGATTGAGCCCTGAGCCCTAATGGGGCAGAAAAGACAGATGAAATTTCTTAATTGATTCCTACTCAGTTCCTACGAGCTTGGCCAGAATCAGCCCAGAAGGAAGTGTTCAGAACTGGGCTGTAGCTTAGTGGGAGAGTTCTGGCTTAGCATTCAGATGCTGTGGGCTGGATCCTCAGTGCTTCCAGAAAGGAGAAGAGGAGGAAGAAACTCCTCGCATGAATATAAACCAAGTAGCTCAGGTCACCCGCAATTACATAGTCTCAGCTGCACCTAAGAACTATGAAGTAACTTGTCAGAGGTCACCCAGCAATAAATACCAGAGCCATGACTCCAGCACCGTTGTGCTCCAGAGAGCACGATCTCTCCACCACTTATCACGGCTTGACATTTTTCTGAGGCTTCAATCTAGATAAGTTCCCAGCAACCACTACAACAAACCCAAAACTGCAGAAGGGCTTAGACAGGATAGAAGTTCATTTCTTGCACACACACAGTGTGGATATTCTGATAAGAGGCAGGCCTCTCCCAGGTCAGGATTGAAGGACCTGGATCCTCCTTCTGCCCTGGTCTCTCTCCTTCCAACTGAGAGCCTCTATATCATGTTCATCTTTACCAAGGGGAGAAATGGGGCCTGGAACATTGCTTGGTGGTTAAAGAGCTTTTGCCTAGCATGAGAGAAACACTGGATTCAGCATCCTCTCACCAAGAAGAAAAGAAAAGAAAAATCCATGGAAGAGAAAACACAAAGAAGATCATGTGTAGGTTGGGTCAGGAAATATCACACACCATCTCTTCTTCATCTAGAACCTAATACGGAGGACATAATAAATGTACTCCATCTGTGTGCCTGAAAAAAAAGAGAGAAATCGGTTTGACAGGCAGCAAGCCAACCTTTGTCACAGGAGTAGAAGAATTCAGTATTTGAGACCTCAAGAACACACCTTCAAGGAAAACTTGTGACGTGGTTATTTTTGTCCTAAAAGGCCACGTATATTGATGAAATTATGTACATTAATTAAATTTAAGATCTAGAAAAAACTTCTTAGCCAAACTCTAGGATCGGTGAGAATTTTAAAATAGCCAAAGGGATATATAAAGTAACTGACATTTTTTTTCCTACCATGATATATGCCAATACAGCCAGCCTGAAAAAAAAATCACTAAGCTCTGTGGTCAGTGGCCATAATGTGCAAGTCAAGACCACACCATCTGCGAGGAACTGGGGCTGTCTCTGAAAAGTACCTTTCAGTATAGACTTTGTTTTTGTTCTGGCTTGACTTTTGTTTGATTTATTATTTTTTTAAATTTACTTATTTATTTACAAGTAGAGAGAGACAGAGAATGGATGCATCGGGGCCTCTAATAGGTGAAAACAAACTCCAGATGCATGCACCACTTTGTACATATGGCTTTATATGGGTCCTGGGGACTCAAACTCAGGGCCTTGGGTTTATGCAAGCAAGTGCCTTAACTGCTGAGCCATCTATCCAGCCCTGAGTTATTTTGATGTGCATGTGTGTAGTGTTGGTGTGCCTGAGAGCAGGTGTGCACACGGCACTGTATGTATGTTAGTTAGATCAGAGAACAATTTTGGGCATTGGAACTCTCCTTCCCTCTTGTTTGAGGCAGAATCTTTCCTCCTTTCACTTCTTGGTTCCCCAAGCTATCTGGCCCAGAGCATCTGGAAAACTCTCCTCTATCTGCCTCTCTTCTCACTGTGATACAGGAGGATTATAGGTGCCTGGTTTAATTTTTGAATTTTGGTCATAGCAGAGATGGAACCTGGCACCTGGCCAAGCTGAGCAAGTGATCTACCCATAAGCTGCACCCCTAATCCAGACCATGGTGTTTCAGCAGGAGAGTGGTGTGCCCCTGAACCCAGAAAGCCAAGTGCCCCATGGATTTTAGGCAAGTACTAACTCTTTAATGTCACTGGTGGCAAAGGGCAACATCTGGCCCATGGGCTTCAATCATCCTCAGAACATAAAATTCTGGGCTTCTACTTAGACCCACCCACACCTTTTTGGCCAGTGACGTCTTTTCTCCACACCCTTTTCAGCAGCGAGAGGAAGAAGAGGAGAGAGTTCGAATGAGGGCAGTGGCCAGGTCCTGAGAAGTTTTTCTCCATGCCAGGTAGTGACAGAGGAAGAGCAAACCCAGCCCATCACCTGATCATTGCCTCTGTTCAGAAGATCCATACGTACCATACTGTGAGCACCCGGAGGAGTGAACTAAATAGCCGTGTTCTAAGGCAGGAAAGGGTAGACTTTATTTTTCTTGTTTGTTAGATGCGGCTCAAGAAAATGTCTCTTCTACTGTGTTAGCAGACTTCCCTCACCCCACCCTTACTTAACGCTTTCTCCTTGGCCTTCTGCAGAAGATCAGAAGCAGAGAAGCAGAACTTAGCATAGAAGCTGGCATGTACCAAGTGCTTGTTCGATTCTACAAATATTAAGCCCCATTATATGCAGTATTATACAAACAGTATTGAGAATACAAATGGTCCCACCGTAAAGAAGGTCTCATTCTTTCTTGGAGAAAGCAAGAATGAAATAATTGTTGCATAAACTAATGAGTGATCAAACTCTGTTGCGATACACACATTAAGCCAAGACCTCCAGCCCTCTGCAGAAATGAAAAGCATATCAATATCCAAATAGTCCAAAGCAGAAATCCAGAGACTCTTAAGATCTCAACAGTAAAGAAGACTTAACACTCACCCTCCATGACTCAGGGAACTGAGCAGAAGAGGAGGCGGAAAGATTGTGAGAGCCTTGGTGGGGGAGAATATCCAGAGACATGGCCCCCACTCAGTAACAACATACAAAGAAAAAACTGGCTACCTCTCATACAACCCATAATCCCCTATCCCATGGACAGGTCCAGCAATCCCACTGAAAAGGGCCCTCAGTGGGTTAGGGACAGGGAGAAGGGACAGGGGTACCATCACAAGACTTGCTCATACAATGTATCTAATTTTTAACAATAAATAAATTTTTTGAAAGTATGCATTTTAATTTTTATTTGAACTGTATCTTGGTTATACCTTTCATTAGCTAACATAAATTTTGTTCAAAATTGATATATAGTAGATAACTGTGATTTTTAAAAATATGAAATTGTTGGGCTGGAGAGATGGCTCAGAGGTTGGGGCACTGCCTCCAGTGTCTAAGGCCCGGGGTTCAATTCCCCAGTACCCACATGTGCCAGACCCACATGTGGTGGCCCTGGTGCTCTCTCCCTGCCTCTCTCTCTCTCTCTCTCTCTCTCTCTCTCTCTCTCTCTCTCTATTTCTCTACTTGAAAATGAATAAATAAAATATTTTTTAAAAATATGAAATTGTTGAGATATTTGATAGACTATTAAATTTCTGCATAATATTTGCATTTGGTTTGGACTGATTTGGGGTTTCTAAGATTCATTACTTGGAATGCCAATGCCAACACCTCAGAATGTGGACCTATATGGAGACAAGGTCTTTATAGAAGAACAATTAAGTTAAAATAAGGTCATTAGGATATGACCTATTCTAATGTGACTAGAATCACTCACTGTAGTAATAGATAGGGATGCCAATGTGTGGAGGAGAGAACATATATAGAAAACTTAGCCATATATAAGACCAAGAGGAAATTACCTTTTCCGTATCTTATAGACTCAAGGAACACTTTTTAAAAAAACAAATTTCTATGATTTAAATTAAAAAAATCAGTGCTTCGCTGTCTCCAGAAAATAATAGGATAATCTTACTTTAACTTTAAAGTTGAATACTTGAAATTATGAATAATATTGTTTTGTATTGTGTCAACTTGCTCACTATAAAAACAATATAGTTGCTTAGAATTAAAATATTTGATTGGAAACATGAAAAAAAAGAAAAGCATATTGATTTTACTTTGTTGTTGACTCATTTCCCCCAATTAGTAAATTGATTATAGTAAGAGGGGTGGATAAATTCTTTATACAACCAAGAACTGAATTTGTATCCTGCCCTATTCAGTCAAAAATCACTCTAGAATGAATTCCTGATTTTTTCTAAGAGAAAGAGGGAGGGAGGGAAGGAAGGAAGAAAGACATGAAAAAGAGAAAATACCTTATACAAAAAGATCTCGTGAATCAGAACTTCCCAAGGTGTTCAGAGGCCTATTGAGTTTGAAAAACAGTATTTCATTTTCCTCTTAGAGGTTCACAGAGCAAGCCATGTTCTTATCCCTTTAATGTGGCTTTCTCCAAATCCAAGGGCCCACAGAAGACATTATTGTACTTATCACTTAGTAACATTCCTTGAAAAGATATTCTTTGAGACAGACACACATGAGGCTGAACCTCGCTCAACACAGAGGAGCTGAGAGAGGCCCTGTGGCTGCGAGAGATTTGGGCCCTATGGAAGGTGATGAGTTGGATGAAACCATTCAGAACCAAAAACAAGCCTGGAGTGTGACCAAGGAGGGCAGGATGATCATTACTGAGAGGTCAGTCCTGTTTCAGGTTTTGACCTCAACGGTGCTCACCTCCCTCAGTTTCCCTACTGACACATGACAATCTCAGAAGAATCCATGGAAACTTCAGTAAGTATGTGTTAATGGACCAGCTTTTGGTAGGCTGAGAAAGGACACTGTGAGGAATGCAGATCTTGGGCTGGGAATTGTAGCCTGCTGGTAGCAGTGGGAACAGGAGCAAGCTACTGAACTGGGTGCTCAACTTAACTTTCTCTTGTCTGGAGGGTGGGGAAAGCTGGACCAATACTGAGCTACCACTGCACATAAATTCTCCTAATTATTCCCCATAAAAACTCAATGGGGGCTGGAGGGATGGCTTAGCGGTTAAGGTGCTTGCCTGCCAAGCCTAACAACCTGGCTTCAATTCCCCAGTACCCACATAATGCATGGAGTTTGATTGCAGTGGTTAGTGGCCCTGGTACACCCATTCTCTCTCCCATTCTCTCTCTGTCTCTCTCTCTCTCTCTCCTTGCAAATAAATAAATAAAACATTAAAAAAATCAATGGTTGCATTGTTCTGTATTGGATTGTTATGGATTGGCTCACAAAAACATGAAAACCCTGAGGCTCAAAATATCCTATACAACCCCCTCAATGATATTCAGTAATTGGAAAAAAGCAAGAATTTAAGCTACCCAGCTCTAAAACACTTAACCCCCAGAGCTCCAGCCTGTCCCCTTTGCCTCTGCTATGATTCTGGAGCCTCCTTAAGATGGATAGTTTAGAAATTTTTCACTGACAAGGCTGGGTGAGAGCAATATTTGCAGAATTTCTCCACTAGGAAATTTTGAGGAAACGATATCAAAAGTACAAGTAAAGGAAAAAATATTTACATCATCTTTAACTTTGAGCATTGCCTAGTTATTTTTTAAGTATCAAAATACATATTAAAAAAACAATAGAGTTCTAAAGAGCCTGACATTGTTTCAAGGATGTGAAAAACACTTCGAAGGCTTTCAGGCAACCATTATGAGTCCATGAGAGTATTGTGGAATCAAAATTCATTTCAAATTTCACTCAGCATTCCTTATAATACAGAATGAAAACCATTTGTCTTCAAATACATTCCGCTGTAAAGTGATGCCTGGAGCATCATGGTGAGCCTCAGATTGTAACCAGGGGCCTCAGTCCAGAAAGAAGGACAGACAAAGGTGGAGCTGATCTGATGGCTCTGACTAGCTCACTGATGATCATTTTGGACAGTCATGGTCTTTCTGAAACCCAAACATAGCTCTACGCAGTAGGTTTCCTTGACCCCAATCCTGGGCCTCTTATAGAACGAGAGATCATTTTAGTTAAGAGAGAGGTCTAATTCACGTATGAGCTATTATTGTGTTAGTCAGCTTGCTATTAGTGTGATACATCAGAGAGAAGATTTGTATTGGTTCATGGTATTATTATTATTATTATTATTATTATTTGGGGTGGTTATAATAGGGTTTATCTCTAACTTGGGCTGACCTGGAATTCACTATGTAGTCTCAAGGTGGCCTTGAACTCACGGTGATCCTCCTACCTCTGCCTCCCGAGGGCTGGGATTAAAGGCGGGTGCCACCACACCCAGCCCTTGGATGTACCACAGCATCATGGTAGAAGAAAAACCACTCACCTCGAAGAACCAGGGAGCCACTTCATGAACACATCCCCAGGGACCTAAAGACCTTCTGCTAGACAAAGACACCTCCAAACTAGAGCAGGTGTTTGACCCTGAAGGATCCTCAATGTGTTTGCTCATTTACTTAGAAACTCTTCCTCGGGGTTTATTGGCTGAATGTTTGTACGTGTGTGCTTGTGTGTGTGTGTGTGTGTGTGTGTGTGTGTGTGTGTGTGTGTGTACTGATGTGTATGGTATCCACATGTGTGCCTTTTATTTACAATTAATTGGGGTTCTTTCCCAATTGCACAAATCCTTATTTTGTTTTGTTTTAATTTTTGAGGTAGGTCTCACTCTAGCTCAGGCTGACAATTCACTATGTTGTCTCAGGCTGGCCTCAAACTCACGGAGATCCTCCTACCTTTGCCTCCCAAGTGCTGGGATTAAATGCATGAGCCACCATTACCTTCTGATTCATTTCCTGTTCTTTTTTCAAGTACAGATGTGTTTTAAGGGGCATCAAATATCTAAGGTTTTGTTTGGCTTGTTATTTGTTTATATAAGAGTGGGGGGTGCTCATGTAGCCCAGACTGGCCTTCAACTTGTTATAAAACCTAGGATAACCTTGAACTTCTGATCTTTTTGCCTCTGCTTTCTGAGTGCTGGGATTATAGGTGGGTACCACACCTGGTTTATGCAGTACTAGAGGTTGAACTTGGGGCCTCCTGCCTACTAGGCAAGTACTTTACCAACTGAGCTACATCCTTAACTTAAGGAGTATCTGGTTTTTTGTTTAGTTTTTGTTTTGTTTTGAGGCAGGGTCTCACTCTAGCCCAGGCTGACCTGGAACTCACTCCGTAGCCCAGGCTGGTCTCCAACCTCACCATCCGAGTGCTCCAACACGCCTGGCTAACATCTGTTCTTTTGATGCTATTATTCTCTAAAGAGAAGAAACGTCTTCTATGACCCTCTAGCCTTCCTTTCTACCTTCTGTGGATGGCATCTTAGGAAATCTTTTGCTGGCCTGACCTTCTTTCAAGTTATTGTATGCCGGCTGCTGGTTGGGAATCTGGCTCAGTTCCTGTTTGTCCCCCTCCCAATTCACACATCTATTTCCTCTTTTTTATATATCAGCTGTTTTTCTGTTCTCAGTGTTCACTGGACCCCAAAAAAGTATTCTCTTTGTTCTCCTTAGAGAAAAAAGAATCAGCTATTCTAAATCCCTTTGCCATCATGCTTCTTGACTTTAGATAAAGTTTATTAAGGTCTACTTTCTTAGTATTCATTTGCTGAAATCTACAGTTAAATCAGCTATCTTGTCAATCACCTTCCAATAGAAATACATAAATCATTTCCATTTCTCTGCATTGATAACCTTAAGACCTGATACATTCCACCCTTGTAGTACTTGCAATTGAATGGCTTTAATAAGGGTTTAGAGATGGTTGGCCCAAGACAGTGTTACAGTTATTTAAATCTGCCTGCGCTTATAATCCATATTGTACTGATAAATCTTCCTGCGCTTATAATCCATATTGTATGATACTTTGTCACTGTCTAACATTGACCTCTTTCATTGGTGGCAAAATCTTTCTAACGCTCACTATTTTGATTGTAGGTACACACAATTAAGTGCTTAACAAATGTCTTTCATAAGCATTTTTGAAGAGTCTTTTTCAAAAAAAGATTATTGATTTAAGTGAGAAATGAACAGAGAGAGGGAAAAAAAGTTTGGATGGAACCAGGAGCTCCTGCCACTGCAAACAGACTCCAGACACATGTGCACATATCTGGCTTTACGTGAATACTGGGGAATTGAAGCCCGGCTTCAGGCTTTGCAAGCAAGTGCTGTCTCTCCAGCCCCATTTTGAAGATCCTTGAACAAAGGGAAAGATTGGAGCAATTTTTTTTAAAGTACTAACAAGAAATAGTCACATAGTCAGCGAGCCCATTTCTGTAAAAATATACCAGCCAACCTTTATGAATTGCTCTATGGCACTGCAGTTCTAATGGGAGTTGGTCAGCATTTCTGTCCGACCCCATGAAAAAGGGAATATTTTAACCCGAATTCACAAGGGAGGAAACTATGATACGGCAAGTTGTTATAACTACCTTACCATTCAGCAAAAAGATGATCATTGTTTTATTTATTTTTAAGCTTATTTTTATTTAATTTTATTTATTTTATTTTAGTGAGACAGGATCTTGTGTAGCTCAGACTGGTCTCAAACTTGCTAAGTAGCTGAATATGGCCTTGAGGCAAAATATTTTATTTATTCATTTTCAAGATGAGAGAGAGAGAGAAAGAGAGAGAGAGAGCACCAGGGCCACCACCTTGTGGGTCTGGCTTATGTGGGTCCTGGGGAATTGAACCAGGGGCCTTAGGCACTGGAGGCAAGTGCCTTAACCACTGAGCCATCTCTCCAGCCCTGAATATGGCCTTGAACTCAACCCTCCCAGCATTTCCTTCTGAGGAGCCCACTATGCTGATTTGTGTCCAACACTCCCCTCCCCTCCCTTGTCCTCCCCTCCCCTCTCCTTCCCTCCCCTTTCCTTTCTCTGTGCTCCCCTGTCCCCTAAGCCTTCTGTGGCTCCTTGGCAAATTTTGGCCCTGAATCTCAGATTTCCTGGTGGCCTACCACTTCAAATGACATCTTTCCTGACCCATCCTGGGGTCCCTTTGATCTGTCATTGAAGAAAAGCCACCCTGTGAGATGAAGTGCTCTCTCCAGCTCTTCAAGCATCTTGCAAAGGGTCAAAGGTACCCTCAGGTGGAAGGAATAAGGCTGGACCAGCAGGTGAGTCTCCACAGGGCCCTGGGTGTAGCAACAGGTACAGCTGACTCGGCAGGTCAGCCACTAAGAACCTGGGCCACCACAGCCCACAGCAGTGCAGAAGAGGAAGCAGTGTGATCAGCTGGGGCTTCTAGGCCCCCAGAGCCCAGTGCCTAGGGTACACTCACCTGGTCATTTCACCCACCTGCCAATAACCAGCCCCACGTACTGCCTCACCTCCAAGGGAGTGTGACTGAGTCCCCCACCCCAACACACGTACATGCGCGTGCGCACACACACACACACACACACACACACACACACACCTGCCTCCGTGTAGTTTGCCTCTTTTCCCCATGTGTTCTTTCTTTGGAGCTTATTTTAACTTGATTCCATCTTTGTATAAACAACACTGATCATTTTAATGCCTATCAGTTAGTGTTTTCTGAAATTGTGCTATACAACCCCCTCACTGAATCTTCAAAACTGATTGATAAAAGAATTACTACTCACATTTGAAGACTATGAAATACCAAGGCTTTAAAAACCTCAGAGCAGGGCATGGTGGCAGGCACCTGTAATCCCGATACTCAGGAAACTGGGCCAGAAAGACTGAGAAGCTGAAGCCAGCTTGGGCTACATAGTGAGATTTTTATCTCAGAAAAAGAAGAAAAGACAGCTGGGCAAGGTGGTGCACACCTTTAATCCCAGCACTCGGGAGGCAGAGATAGAAGGATTGTTGTGAGTTCAAGGCTAACCTAAAACTACATAGTGAATTACAGGTCACCCTGGGTTAGAATGAGACCCTACCCTTCCCCTACCCCCCCCAAAAAAAAGAAGAAAAGAAAGAAAGAGAGAGAAGAAAGAAAGAAAGAGAGAGAGAAAGAAAGAAAGAAAGAAAGAAGGAGGAAAGAAAGAAGAAAGAAAGAAAGAAGAAAGAAAGAAGGAGGAAAGAAAGAAGAAAGAAAGAAGAAAGAAAGAAAGAAAGAAAGAAAGAAAGAAAGAAAGAAGGAGGAAAGAAAGAAGAAAGAAAGAAAGAAGAAAGAAAGAAATAAAGAGAGAGAAAGAAAGAAAGAAAGAAGAAAGAAAGAAGGAGGAAAGAAAGAAAGAAGAAAGAAAGAAAGAAAGAAAGAAGAAAGAAAGAAAGAAAGAAAGAAAGAAAGAAAGAAAGAAAGAAAGAAAGAAAGAAAGAAAGAAGAAAGAAAGAAAGAAAACACACACACAAAGATAGCACAGAGATTATCTATCTGCAGGGATCCAGTTCCAGAGTCAGAGACTTTAAGACTAGCAACTTCTACTTGGGCTTATTCAGACATTTTTCTAGCACATTCTAAAAGGACTTATACTCCATGCACACTTTGGGTCATACCAAGACAGTAGTAATGTGAATCAACATCAAAGATAAAAATCATTGACTCTGAGTATGACAATGCCTGACTTCCAAATGTGCGACAAAGCTACAGTAACCCAAACAGTATACAATGCACTACAGTGTGTGAGATACCTTTCTCAGTCCTGTGAGCCGATAGATAGCTGACAATTTAAGGAAGGAAAGAGTTTATTTTGGCTCATAGTGTTGAGGAGGCAAGGCAGGCTGGTGGACCTCACTGCAGCCAGAAGCAGGAAGCAAGAGAGTGAGCAGGGAGGGAAGCCAGGCTGTACAACCTGCAGGCCAGCTCCCAGCCTGGACTTCCTCCAGCAAGGCTCCACCTCCTAAAGACTCCACAACCTTCCCACAAAGCTCTACCAGCAAGGGATTAGGCATTCACATTTATAAGACGATGGCATTCAAACCATAGCATACTGGCTGAAAAATGGACGAATAAGGGGGGCTGAGACATGGCTTAGTAGTTAAGTGCTAGCCTGCAATGCCTAATGACCTGAGTTTGATTCCCCAGTTGCCATGTAAAGACAGATGTACAAAGTGGTGCAAGAATCTGGGGTTTGTTTGCAGCAGCTGGAGGCCCTGGCATGCTCTCTTTCTCTCTACCTCTACCTCTCTCTCTCTCTCTCTCTCTCTCTCTCTCTGTTTACAAATAAATAATAAATATTTTTAAATAAAAAGAAAAATATAAAATGTACAAATAAGCCGCTGAAACAGACTAGATAAACCAGAGCAAAAATTAAAAATAAAAAAAATCAGCCGGGCATGGTAGCATACGCCTTTAGTCCCAGCACTCAGGAGGCAGATGTGGGAGGATCACTGTGAGGCCATCCTGAGACTACATAGTGAATTCCAGGTCAGCCTGGGCTACAGCAAGACCTTGCCTCAAAAAAAAAAAAAAAATATATATATATATATATATATATATATATATCACTTATCTCCACTTGATTTTCAACAAAGGCACCAAGAACATATACTGGAGAAAAAAAAGTCAATTCTTTTAAAAAGGGTCCTGGGAACACTGGATATCTACATGCAGATGAGTGAAAGTAGATTCCTATCTCTCACCATGACAAAACTCAAAATATATCAAAGACATAAATGTAAGACCTGAAACTATGAAACTACTAGAACAAAATATAGAGAAACACTCCAGGACATGGTGTGAGCACAAAACTTGCTGGATGAGACTCCAAAATACAGCCAACAAGAGCAAAGTCAGACCCGTGGGAACGTTATCAAATTAAAAGCTTCTGCCAGCAAAGTACACAATCAACAGAGTGAAGAGGCAACTTGCAGAATGACAGAAAAACTATCTGACAAGAGATAAATATTCAGAATATTTTTTTAAAAACTCAACTCACCTGCAAAATCATCATCGGCATCATCAGATTTGTCAGTGGACAACTGATCTGAAGAAACATTTCTCAGAAGCTGTGCAAATGGCCAACAGGCACATGGTGTAAATGTGAATGGAAGCCACAATCTTCATATCCCAGTTATCAAAAAGGTGATCAAAAAGGTGGAAAGTAAGGAATGACAGGCAAGTGCAGAGAAAGGGGAGCTTTTGTACACTGTTGATAGGAATTATAAATTAATACAGCCATTATAGAAACCAAGACAGATGCACCTCACAAAACCAGAAACAGATCTGTCATATGACCCAGCAACCCCACCACTGGGTATGAAAAGAAATCAGCATGTTGGGAGACAGACATTTATACTCCGATGCTTAATGCATTATTCCTAATAGGTAAGATACAGAATCAACTCAAGTGTTCATCTAGAGCTAAAGGGATGAACAAAATGTGGTATATGTGGTAGTTTGGATCAGATGTCCCCCATAAAACATGCACCCTGATGTTTGGTCTCCGGCTGGTGGCAATTTAGGAGGGGGAGCCTTGCTGAAGGAGGTGTGCTCCTGAGGGTAGGGTTAAAGGTGCTATGGCCAACTCCCCCTTACCAGAGATCAGCTCACTCTCTTGCTATTGTTCTCCACTGGCTGTGGCAGAGGTGGTGCCCAACATCTGTTCATGCCATCTTTTCCCTGACAACACAAAGCTTCCCCTCAAGACTGTAAGCCAAAATAAATCCTTCCCTCCCACCAGCTGCTTTGGGTCAGGTGTTTTTGTCCTAACAACAGGCAGGTAACTACAATAGTATCTTGGAATATTCTTCAGCTGTTAAAAAAA
>PVHP010040460.1:0-15853 GCA_004024765.1 Zapus hudsonius | reverse complement strand
TTTATTTATTTATTTATTTTACTTAGCCCTTATTTTGTTGGCCATGAATAGTTTTGGGATTAGCTGCAAATCTGGGACAACCATAGAAGCCATCTGAATCAATTTTATTTCATTTGGTGCAGTAGTAACAATAGTCTGCATTTCTTTTCCAATAACTCAATCATGAGTGGGATAACAGGAACCTTTTGTGATTTAAAATGACTCAAAGGCATTAATTGCTATGAGAAAATAAACTAACACTGCATTGTTGGTTGTGATTTAGGAGTCAACATAGGCAAACTGTCATACATATGTTCTGTGCATTCATAGCAGGGCCTGATGAGAGACTCTGTACTGTACAGGGTTCATACAAATAGTGAGGTGCTATTTCATGAAATGAAAGCTATTATGGCTCTCTCTCTCCATGCCCAGTGTGAGCAGTACCAATGAGGAATTGTACAAATACTCTTATGGTTAATATGACCATGATTTCAAGGAGGATATGTTGATGGTGAGTCTTTATATATTTTTTTCAAGAATGGAATATTCCATTAAATCTCAGTTTTGGCAGGTCACAGGAATAGACCAGAAAGTCATTTCCCCCAGCAAACATGCTTCTCTTTCTTTTTAAAATATTTTATTTATTGATTTTTCAAGGAGAGAAAGAGAGAGAGAGAGAGAGAGAGAGAGAGAGAGAGAGAGAGAGAGAGAGAGAGCACATCAGTCTGGTTTATGTGGGTCCTGGGGAATTGAACTCGAGGCCTTAGGCACTAGAAGCAAGTGCCTTTACCGCTGAGCCATCTCTCCAGCCCAACATGCTTCTCTTTCTTACTGCTGCAACAAAGAACATGAACAAAGGCATTTGATTTGAAGAATGGGTTGATTTTGGCTTACAGACTCCAGGGGAAGCTCTATCATGTCAGAGAAAATGATGGCATGATCAGAGGGTGGACATCACCTCCTGGCCAACATCAGGTGAACAGCAGCAACAGGGCTAGCAAAGGGAAGTTGTATACAACCCCCATAAGCCCACCCCACAAAACACACCTCAAACAAGGTTCCAATGTCCTAACTGCCATGAGCTGGGGGTCTAGCATTCAGAAGACATATATTTGAGGAGAGAGTGTGAACATCTAGATCAAAACCTCACAGCCATAAAGAGATTTTTATTGAATGAATTCATCATAGCAAACTTCTTGGTCTAAATCATTTTCTATTAATCCCCTTCCTCTCATTCTTTCTTGATTGTATGAGGATAGTATCAGCACTCGCTAAAATATTTCAGATACATTCAATGAATGGATATAAATTAATAACAAGATTCTAGGTTTTCTTTCCGAGAATATCAACTAGAAAGAACATTGACAGAATGCTACCTTGGCTGTTTGGTTGTATATGATGTTCCCTCTTCTTCGTTTTCCTAAGTGCTCAAAGGTCACGTGCACTCAGCTTCTTGATTCTTTACATTCACTTGTAGAAGTGACAGTATTTTTTTCTGAACTGGAAGGTAGATGAGAAGTTCCATCTTCTGAACTCATAACCTCAGTGAGGGAAGGAATCCCAACAGTACCTGTTTCATATTGCAGTAATTCTGATCACAGACAATTGATGAAATATATAAATGGTTCTGGCCTCAGGTCACTGAGTCATGATGGGAATTAGAACTAAATGAATCAGCTGTAGTAAGGAAGCATGAACACTTTGCCTTATGGGGCTGGTGAGAGACACCGCCAATCTGTGGGGCCTCTGCATCAGATTACCACCGAGGGAAAAACAAAAGCTGGGAAAGATGATTTATTTATTGACACTAAACCCAATATCAGATGATCACACTATTGTTCCATGATATATTTCAAACTTCCAGAGCCAGAGAATTTGTGAAGCTGAGTTATTTATCTTTCTTCTGAGTTTAACCTGGAACTTCCTAGTTCCTATCACTCCAAAGAGCTAAATCACATGTGAAATCAAATTTAGAAAGCATCTTTCTAAAATTCAGCTTTAAAGTGTGCAATGCTGGACACATGTATCGTCCATAGTCAGGCAATATTGCGAGATGGAACAGATAACTATAGCAAATTAATATGATAAATAGTTCTGAATAGAAAAACACGCTTCAATTTCTTATATTTATGTACGCAGGCACATACCATATCTGTGATGTTTCCATGGACACTCTCTTATAAGAAGAAATTTCTGAATATAAAGACTTGACATGATAATTTTCATATCATTTTTTGAAATTAAAAGAAAATTTGATATTATTATGAAAATTCACCTTGAAGTGGTTATCCACCTTCACGTCACATTACAGAACTTACTTTCAAAGGACAATAACGAGTTTTTATTTACAAGGTATTAGAACAAACAGGTCTATGGAAGTGGGTTTGACCCTGGAAGGATATCCCATGAGCCATAATGCTGGGACAGTTAGCATGAAATGAGAGCCTTCAGGGTAGCTCGCCTACATAGAAAACCACAGTCAATTCTACAGTTAGATGGGAGTCAAGGTAGTCTAACTTCCTGAGCTGCTCACCACACACATTTAGGAGGAGAAAAAAAGAGAAATCAAATAACAGTAGCATTATTGAACCATCATTTTTACAAAACAGAAGTGGGTGTTCAATAATCAGGTTTTGTTTCTGTTTCAAAGATCCCACCAGGATATTTGGGAGGCTGCAGATCAGATCAGAGAAGGGTCCAGAGGAGGAGAAGGCTGCCTAGGAATTGAAAAAATTGGAGCCACTAAAACAGTGCTAAAATTAAATTACCAAGGACAGTGTCTACTAAATGAGAGGATTATTATTTTTTAATCTCAAGAAAGCATTCTAGAGAAGAGGCTCACAAGCTGTCAAGCAAGGTGGCTGTGCTCACCAGTTCTTTCAGGACCGTATTCCTCGGATCTCATTCCTTCCCTG
This sequence comes from Zapus hudsonius, assembly GCA_004024765.1. Classification (NCBI taxonomy): domain Eukaryota; kingdom Metazoa; phylum Chordata; class Mammalia; order Rodentia; family Dipodidae; genus Zapus; species Zapus hudsonius. The sequence continues at coordinate 12,959 of PVHP010040460.1, read as the reverse complement.
CTCTCCAGGGGTATTGCCTGTTATTCGTAAATAGAGCTGCTAAATTCTAACCCATTATAAGGGGCAAATTAAAGAAAATCTAGGACAACTCCATTTATAGGAGACAGTTTGGAAGTTGAATAGACCTCTTCCCCTGGAAGTCTAATGTCCCAGGTTTGGTTTAAGAGCAATGGTTAGCTGAGAGAAAAGTGAAAATATGAACCTTTAACGATATTATTGTGTACTCAGTGAAAACTCAGAAATTGTTCTTTAAGAAAGGAGAGAGAAAATTCCAGTATACAAAGAGTGGCCTATATCTACCACAGAAATAAAAGTTAGAAATTGACTTAGAACACACTAACACTAATTGCTGTTAGCTGTCTGATCAGGATGGCATAGGTGATTGAGAGAAGGAGAGTTTAAGAATGTTAATTTTTGGGCTGGAGAGATGGTTCAATTCCCCAGGACCCACATAAGCCAGACGCACAAGGTTGTGGCCCTGGTGCATTCTCTCTCTCTCTCTCTCTCTCTCTCTCTCTCTTCTGCTTGAAAATGAATAAATATAATATTTAAAAAAGAAATAAAAAGATAATATAGTTTTAAAAAAGAATGGTAATTTTGATCTGAAAATGTATAGATGGTATTCAACAAATACCGAAATCTCTAAAAGTCTACATTTGATTCTAAGATTTTTCAATATTTACATCCCATAAAGAAGAGACAGAATCCTCCCCTGGAAGCCAAGTCTTATGCCAAGTTCCAGACATGGATTCAGTCTGGTTCTGGCCACACTGAGCCCAGCAGAAACTTCTTTAAGGCCTCTCATGTCAATTGCAGCCCTTCAGCATCTTCTGTTTGCCTCTGTCAGTGGAACAGAAGCTGTACTTCATGGACACACACTGTGGTCTGATGTGAACCCAATAATGCACATTTGCTGCATGTATCTTGAAGCATACATTTAAATAACCTTTCCCAAAAGGTGGATCAGTGGGCACTGCTCAGAACAGTCAGACTATTTTGGGCGGGAGAGATGGCTCAGTGGTTAAAGGCACTTGGTTGCAAAGCCTGATGCCTCAAGTTTGATTGCTCAGAATCCACATAAAGCTAGATGCACAAAATGGTACCTGCTTTGAGTTTGTTTGAAGCAGCAAGAGGCCCTGGCATGCTCCCTCCCTACCTCTCTCTCTCTCTCTCTCTCTCTCTCTCTCTCTCTCTCTCTCTCTCCCTCTCTTTCCCTCTCTCTCCTTTCTCTCTCTCCTAAGTGAATAAAACTTTTTAAAAAATCCCCCCCAAAAAAGAAGAAACAGTAAAAAATGGGAAAATTAGAACGTAAGGATAATGAATGAGAAAAACAAATACATATCTGGGAAAAGAAACATATACTCTAGAAAGAGGCCTTATTATTTATGCTTTTTTTCTCATTGCTCTGAATGCATACCTGCCCAGAAGCAACTTAAAGAAGGAAGGGTTGTTCCTCCTCACAGTGTGAGTTCGTGGTCCATCCTGGCAAGGAAAACATGGGGCTGGAACACGAATCAGATGGTCACACTGCATCCATAGTCAGGAATCAGACAGTTATGAGTCCTGTTGCTCAACTCTTTCTCCTTTTTATTTATCCAAGACCCCAACCTAGGATGGTGTGCACAGTTAAGGCAGGTGTCTTACCTCAATGAACCTAATCTAGAAAATGCTCCGTCATTCAAGCTGACAATAGAGACCTACCATCACAGAGGTCTTCATTTCTTTGTCTAGGTGGGTGTAAATCACTCATATCCCAAATGATGACAAATGCATGGTAAACTTTGCCAATAGGTAAAGCCAGCTCTCTTGTGAATGATCCTGCTATGTAGGATATTCTCACCATTCCTCAACTTCGCATTGGATGTGCAAAAATTCCTTCAGAAAGCTCAAGACCTAGCTGAACATCTGCTTTATGTTGTAGGACTAAACACATCCTGCCTCTCATATCACCAAGGTCACTCCATCCTTAGCTTACTACTCTTATTTACAGTGTCCTTGTACAAGACCACATGGGTCTATCGTACTTTAATTCCTCTGTTTCCTCCCCCTTCTAGACATTGGTGAATGCCAGCCAGCATAATTATTTCTTTAGAGAATCAAAGATACCAATTATCAGGTCAAGCAAAGATGTCATATTTCTTCCCAAGTACTTTATATGCTAAATAAAAGGAAGGTCATCCAGTACTTTTAAATAAAACACCATAGACCATAGTAAGGGACTAGTTCTGAGCAGAGATTGTTAATAATATTCTACAAAGACATAATGAATTCCTTAATTTAACAGCCTCATTAATTATCAAACCATAAGCCTAGCTACCCATTACAGCCTGGGCTTGACTTTCAGTAGACAGTTTTGTTACCATCTGATTCCACAATTCCCAAATTACTACTATGTGCTTTTCTTGCCTAGAATGTGAGTAAAATAAAACTCAAGAAAAATCAATTTCTAAGATACAGTAGGGTGACATTTCGAAAGGAATTTGTGAACAGATAGTTGTTTTTTTTTTATTTTAAGATAATTACTTATTTTCCAGCAGTGGTAAGAAATTTTAAAGGGATCCTATGTTATCCTTAATCAGTTGTCCTAAACAGTAACATCCCAGCAATAGAGGAGACAGAGGTAGGAGGATCACCATGAGTTCAAGGCAAACTTGAGACTACAGAGTGAGTTCCAGGTCAGCCTGGGATAGAGAGAGACCTTACCTCAAAAAAAAAAAAAAAGGAAAAAAATAGCATTACAAGTTTTTGACCAGGATTTTGACATTAATACAAGTGAGATTATTTTTCCTCTAGGGTATTGGCACTGTCTTTTATTGTCACTTTGCGCTACATCTTCCCCTCCCCCCACACACCTATCATGATGGGTCATAACAACCCTTGCTGCCACTTGTCTGTTCTGTATTTCTATATGTTTCTTATTTCAAGAATGATGTATATGAGAAGTGGCACATTGTGTCACTTCATATATTGTATGTACATCATATAGTCCTTGGGGATTGGTTTTCGGTTCACTCAGTCTAATTACCTCCAGATTTATTCAAGCTGCTGCCTGCTCTGAGAGTTCATTACCTTTTATTGCTACCAAATTGTTTTCCCAAGTGGCTGTGCTGTGATATCCTCAGCAGCACTGTGAGGTAGGCGATCCCGTGGCCCTGCTTCCTCATCAGTTTTGAGGACACCACTTTATTATTTATTTATTTAACCATTTTGACTGGTGTGTAATGATGCACCATTGCAGTGGTAATATGCATTTTCCTGACATTTAATGATGCAAACATCCTTTCGTATCTGTGTTTGCTGTTTGTCCTTTTTAGTAAAATATCTGTTCTGTTTTCTGCCTGTTTTCTAATTGGATTATTTTTGCATTATTCTCTTTTTTGTTGTTGTTTCTTTTGAGGTAGGGTTTCACTCTAGCCCATGCTAACCTGGAATTCCCTGTGTTGTCCATCCCAGTTTGCTTTCAAACTCATGGTGATCTTCCTACCTCTGCCTCCTGAGTGCTGGGATTAAAGGTGTGAACCACTATACCCAATGCTTTATTCTTTTCTTTTTTAAATATTTATTTGCAAGCAGAGAGACATAGAGAAAATGAGCACAACATTCTTGCCCCTGGAAACAAATTATAGTTGTGTGCAACTTTGTGCATTTGGCATAATGTGGGCACTGAGAAACCAAATCTGAACTGGCAGGTTTTGCAAGCAAGAGTCTGTAACCACTGAGCAATCCCTCCAGCCCTATTTTGTTTGACTCTTGAGTGTGATTTTCGTTTGAACATGTTTAAGCTTAACATCTTGGTTGAATATTCATCCAGTCTGTAGCTTGTCATTTCTTCCTTTTTACCTCTTCAGAGCAAAGACTTTTGACTTATGATGAGGTCTATTTGTCTGTAATGTCATTTAACTGAGGAACGTGACAAAATTCAAATTCTTGAAGATTGCTCAGTGTTTGTGTACACTGGCTTCTGTGAAGTCAAGCCTGTGTTTACGTTGTTATCACTTACAGTAAACCAAGTCTTTAGGTTGAAAGGTTCCAAGTGGGCCTTGTGGTTGGTGTATCTTAGATAAAACTCCTACTTGTTGGTTATGAATTAGAGCATGTTGAATTAATCTTTCAGAATGTTAATACATAATATGCACACCATCACGATATATTTGATATCAAAGTCACAGATAGGAACTAATACACATTTATAGGATAACTGGCAATTGACTCTTCTATTTATATACTGTCATGTTGTAGGTTAGGTACCTAATTTGAACAAACTTAGGGTTTATCTCTAAATAGTTGTGACTCAAATGGGGAATTGTCCTTAGTACATAGAGATAATAAATCTTGTGGGACTGGATCTCAGAAGATCACTTACAAGTTATACACAGTGAAAACTAGAAGTGAAATAACTCTACAGTTCTGGAAGAAACCTAGAAGAATAATTCTTAAATTCTTGGGAAATTGTTATTGAAATACAGTATAAAATTTCCATAAAGTACAAATGTATGCTAAAGAAAATAAAAGAACACTTGACATTCAATTTTAGACCACAGTACAAATGAAAAATGTGTGGTTTCTTCATCAAAAATTGAGTGATTTAAAAGTTGGGCCATGGTGGTACACAACCATGATCACAGCACTCTGGAGTTGGATAAAGAAGAATCAGGAATGGAAGGTCATTCTCAGTGACATCGTCAGTTTGAGGCCAACATGGACAACATTAGAACCTGTCTCAAAACATTAAAGTATAAAAAACAATTTAAACCATAGGAAGAAATTCAAGATCGCAAGAGCTATTGATAACCATCATAGGACCCACATACGTACAAGGAAGTGTACAACTGTGAAAGACGTGTGGACTTCACACTGGCACCAAAGCAAATCCTTGACTGTAAAATCACCATTTCCCAAAGGGAGTGATACCCAGATGACATTAAGGCTGGCAACTATGGAGAAGTGAAGCGTGACCCTATCAACAGCTCTTAAGTCTTTTACGGAGTGATGCCTTCACTCATTTGCCTGGCAGGCAGAGCAGAGCATTGCACCAGATGGCATGGGGAATGACATTTTTCTTTCTGGAACTTTCAAATCATGACAGGTCATTGTTTTTTCTTCAGGTGCTAATTTCTATGAAGGCATAACCGATTGCACTGAAACTTTCAAGGGCTTTGTCTCAGAAAGTAGGTGGGGACAGAGCCAAGGTCTATTAGAATACTAAAAGAAGAAGAAAAACAACAACAAAAATTTCATCAATCATTGCCAGCAACTGGCTGGGGTTATTTCTATGGTCTTGTCAGTGTTGTGGTTTGAATATAAAATGTCCCACACAAGCTCATGTACTGAACACTTCATTCTACAGGTAATCATGCTGTTCTGTAAGGTTTCAGAAAATTTTGGAGGTAGTAGTTAGTTGGAGGTAATGGATTGTTTGTGATCTGCCTTTGAAAGTTACATATAGTCTCCACTTCCTCTTTCTCTACTTCTGTGTGTGTGTGTGTGTTTGACGTAGGGTCTCTCTCTCTCTAGGCCAGGCTTACCTGGAATTCACTATGTAGTTGAAGGCTGGCCTAAAACTCATGGAAATCCTCCTTCCCCTGCCTCCTGAGTGCTAGGATTAAAGATTTGGGCCGCCATACCTGGCCACTCTCTATTTCTTGTCTGACTTGATAGACTTGTACCATGCCTTGCCTTGGGCATAAAATAATGAAGTCAGCCAAATGCTGACTGAACTCTCTGAAACTGTAAGGGCAATACATGTGACATTGAAACTTTGAATACTGACGTAACTATAATAATGATAAAAATGTGTCAAATACAGACAAAGGGCTGTTGATGAGTCATAAACAAGATCAAATGATTTGTAAACACTGGATGAGAATGAGTGAAATTCTAAGAGAGTCAGAAATGGCATTTAGTCCATGCTATCTCTTATATGCAGAATTGCGAGGTTCTTGTATTGGGAAGACAATTTGGGAAGAGGACAGGAACTGTGTCATCTGGAGTGCTTGGAGTGGAAATAGGGATGGTAATGGAGGTATATTATCAAAGTGGATTAAATAAATGCATGAAGATATAACAAATCCATCATTTTATACGATTACTATATACCAATAAAAACAGTAAATTCTCCCCTACCCCTCCCAAAAGTCTCTATCATAAGTGTGTTAGTACACAGATGTACTTACAGCATTGAGTTAGTTGACAGGTTAGGATTGCAAGTTGTAGACCATCTTTGTTTAAATAATAAGTTCTGTCCTCAAGAAAACAACAAACAAACAAACAAAAAACCCAATCATCTCCCCTTCCATATTTGCCTTGAATATGTAAAACTGTAAATCAAAATTTGATACTTTTCTATAACAGGAATGACGGGCAACTCTTTTGACTGGATAACCATGCAAAACAATTGTTCTTACAATAATGTAGATATTGTTATTAAGTACCAGCAGCCCCTGCTTTGGAGCGAGAAGACAGACAGACAGAGAGAGAGAGACAGAGAGAGAGACAGAGAGAGAGACAGAGAGAGAGACAGAGACAGACAGAGACAGACAGAGACAGACAGAGAGAGAGAATGACAGAGAGAGAGAGAGAGAGAGAGAGAGAGAGAGAGAGAGAGAGAGAGAGAGAGAGAATATGGACCTGGACCTGCCAGGGCCTCTAGGCACTATAAATGAACTTCAGATGCATGTGCCACTTTTGTGGGTAATGGGCAATTTAACCTGGGTCCTGAGGCTCCAAAGGCAACTGCCTTAACCGCCATGCCATCTCTCCAGCCTTGGAAAGGAAGCAACTTCTGAGTATTTTAAAACTTGAGCACAGATGTCAGGGAAATACACATTTAAACCACTCCCCCCACCCAGTGAGATGGGCTATTATCAAAACAACTGACCACAAATGAATGTCAACTGGCTGGGGAGAAGAGGAATCCTCATTCACTGTTGGTGGGAATGGAAACTGGTGCAGCCACTGTGGAAATCAGTGTGGAGGTTTCTCAAGAAGCTACAAATTTAATTGCCTTCTCATCCAGGTATACTATTCCTGGGCACATACACAAAGGACTTTCTACCTCACCACAGAGATACTTGCACATAGATGTACCTTGCTGCTTTATTCACAATCCTGAGGAAATGGAATAATCTTATACCTGCATGTTTTATCCATATTCCAACTAAAGTTCCAGCTATGTGCATCCCATGCCCACAGGCTTATGTGCAACTCAGTGAGCTGGCCAATGGCATTAGAGACATTTATACACTTCTGTAACCTAAGAGTCAAAAGATATGTGAAGACAATAAAAAGAAGATACTCTGTAAACTGCTTGGAACTGTTTCCATTTGTAAAATACAATTGTAAATTGTAAATTCCAATTGTAAAATACAGGAAACATGATTTCATCTGTGAGCCAGAGCAATTAACCTCACCTGATAGGAAGCATGAGCCCATTTTCTTGGCAATGAAATGTATCCCTTGATTATCCCAGGTGTCAACTCCTGGTTTGACTACCTTTTTCCCGCTGTGGCCTCTGACTTTACAATTCAAAGGTGCATATGCCCATTGGACTGAGTGTCCAGTGGAGAAGTTCCTTTCAGGAAGCTGCTTAGTGTCAGCAGATTTATCTCGGTTAGTGGAGATTTACAGGCCTGATCCTCTTTAGGGATCTGACAGTAAAAGACTGTATCAAGCCTGATGGAGATTAGGGATTTATTTTTAAATATTATTTAGAACTTGGTGGTTAAATTCACTTCCTGAACAAGCATGAAGGCCCGAGGGGATCAGAGGTTGCTAGAGTTCAAATCTCAAGATCCCATGGAAAACAGCTAGACATGACCATACTTGCTGGTATCTCTAGTCTTGCAGGGGACCAGAGACTGCAGAATCATCTAATCAAAGCAAATTCCAAGACCAGTGAAGAAACTCAGGCTCAGAAAAGCAAAGACAAAAGAAAAAGAGGCAGAATTATGATGGGATGGGATACCTGATAATCCAATTCAGCCACTGTAGGTGAGAGCCTGATGCCATAGGAGAGTTATGAGATACAGCACCACACATACACCACACCATAAACACACACAAACCAAAAATACTACTTATCCAATACTTTGTAGGTTTTTATTGTCTGCACTTGTGGCTGGTCTATTTTCAAGTAAATATGGCAAAGGATATTACTCCATATTCAAAGACGGCCTTGAACCCATAATCCTCCTGAATTCCATGTGCTAGGATTACAAGTGTGTATTTCTAACACCTAGCTATAGCCAAGTATCTGGACTAAGCATTGTTTTAAGAAGGTAATTCATGTTTAAAACACAAGCTTTTATGCCTTGCGTATTTCCCTAGCTTCTAAACCAGTGATGGCTACTTTGGGACTGAAATGAAAGGTTGTGATAGAAGACATCATTATCTGACTATTGTCCCTGTACCTTGGCTGGTTGTAATGCTCTCAGAAATGTCACCTTTTGTTCCCTTAGACTCTTAAGTACTTATATTTTAAAATTATCCCTGTCAGATTATTAATGTCCTAAAAAGTACTAGGCAACCCAAGGTTCTTCATTAGTGAAATTCAAATAATCCCATAATTCATCCCAACTGTGGAACATTTGCATGATTTAAAGTTACGCACAAAACCAATTATTTCTTAGGAGATTCTGCAGAGTTGACAGAACAGTACGGAGAGAAAACTGAACTGCAAATAATTTCAATTTCTAAAAAACAAAGAAAAGCTTCTTTAACAAATCTCTTATTTGTACTTGCACAATATGCATAAAGCACAAAATTAAATTTAGGTAGATTGTGGAATAGGTAATAAAAATTACAATGGTGATGGTGTCCATGATGATGGTGACCACCATCAAGGACATGTGAGATTCACATAGGTGGGCACAGTGCTAGGATCTCCATTATTCTTTATGCCAACCTGCTTGATCAAGTTTTGGGTTTTTAAGGATTTTTAAAAACTTTTAAAATTTTTTTTCTTTATTAAGGAGAGAGACAGAGAGAGAGAGACAGAGAGAGAGAGAGAGAGCACCAGGACCACCACCTTGTGGGTCTGACTTATGTGGGTCCTGGGGAATTGAACCTGGGGCCTTAGGCACTGGAGATAAGTACCTTAACCACTTAGCAATCTCTCCAGCCCAAAGCCATCTCTCCAGCCCTTGATCAAGTTTTGGATGATGGCTTTTAGAATCTTTGATGTAGCCCAGAAATAAAATAATTAATTTAATATTCTATATTTTTTGTGCAGATATGGGTGATCTATTTTTAGATTAGATTTAATCATACAGCTGTCAATATAGAAATATTGATCACACTGTTCCATATTTGTTGCTATTTAAGTTTGGGGTTTGGAGACATTTATGTAGTACTTTCAGGTCTCATGTTCTCCAGGGATTTTTAAAAATCATTATTATAAAGAGTGAATCCTTTCATAATGGTCAAGTCTGCCTGCTCCACCTGTCATTGGAACAACACAATGTATATTAGCCACGACTTACAAGTCAGAGTCTTATATTTGTTTTGATAGCCTATAGTGAATTCTCTACCAAAAGCAATTTCTCTGTGAGAAGTCTTTGCAAAATAGGAAGTTTGGGGACCCTCTGTGAGTGCTTGCTCAGTTTCTCTCTATGGAACAGCATTGCATTACTGAGCAAGGCTGTTGTCAAGGAAATGATGCATTTTATAAATACAGTAGGTTGGTAGAGTGGTGGGGTTAACTTTCAAAATACATTTTTTGGATGTTGAGACATTAAAAATACTGTAGCAGAAAATCTAACAGAATTCTGTCACTTGTAAAGCATAAGCTTCGTCACTGATGTTCTCTTCGGAGAATTTTTTTCAAGGAGGAAATAAAATAGAAGCTTGTAAAATAGAACAGTACGTACCCTCCTTATGAGACACAGTATAGTTGTATCAAGGTTAGAAAACATATACAAGGAGAATGGAAATTTTACTATGTAAAGTGTAGAAGAAAAAAAATATTTGTGTGTGTGTGTGTGTGTGTGTGTCTACGTGTGTGTTTATGTGTACAAGAAGCCACAGGAATGAGTGAGAATACCAACAATAATTAGAAAGGTAAATACGTAATATTTTCGATAATTAGAATGTTCATATTTTTTTAATAATAATAATTAATCTATTCAATATTCTATGCCAAATATTTTGCTAAGGCATATAATGTTTACTGTGTCTTCGTAAGACACCTAGGAAGTAAGTGATACAGATTGTTTAATATTCCTGCCCAAATCCATATATGGAAGTTCTATCCCCCACCATATCAAAATACAATGGATGTAAAGTCAGTGACATTGTAATTAGTTAAGCATAGTGAGGAATAATGGAACTATTCAGGCATAGGACAGTGTTGTGGTTTGGATCTGAAATGTCTCCCACAGGTCCATGTTTTGAACAGTTTTCACCCATTGTTGACACCTGTTTGGAAAGCTATGGAACAAGAGGCAGAGCCTAGCAGTCCAAAATAGATCACTGTGGTTGGGCCTCTGATGCTTATACTTGGCCCTCATTGTGGTCTTTCTCATTGCTTTCTAGTCTACCATGGGGTGAAGACCATACTGTCTTCACTATGATGGACTGAAATCTTCTGAAACTGTGAGCCAAAATATACGTACCTTCTTCTAAGTTTTTCTTTTTAGTATCCCCACAGTGACCTGAAAGACACCAATACAGTTGGTTTTCTAATGTGAAATAACTTTGTCCTTTTAGAACCAGGAAATTCACATACAGTGCTAGGGAAACCTGTACAATATCCTGTGAAGATTGGAGTTATGCTACACCAGATTCCCCCTCAGAGTTCTCAGAAGAAACTGACTTTCCTTGATAGCATCTTGATTTGAACTTCTGGTCACCAGAAATTTGACATAATGTGAATGTATGATATAGGTATGTATTTGTTTATGAAAGAATATATCACATATATAATATCACATATTATATATACTATATATTATATAGTGTATATTATGATAATTAATATAATATAATTATGAATTATAATATGATGTATATTTTATATTTATATATTTACATACTATATATACATATTTGAGAGAGTGAGAAAGGTATATGTGTAATATTTTACACATGTGTTAAATATATATTTTACATATGCGTTAAATTATACCCAACTCATAGTCTGTCCTTTCTTCTTCCCCTGCTATGACCCTAAGGACTTCTAAATTATCGCAGAAGAGAAAGAAAACAGCTCCACCTTGTCCCTCCTTTGTAAAGAATTGTATACATCTGCATGATTTTATTTCAAAATTTATTTCAATGTACAGCTTGACATTTACATGTTGTTACATTTTACTGTGCTTTGCCTTCCAATTAAAGAATTCCATGCAGGGGTTTCTAATCTTTGCTTCCAACACTACAAAAAGGTAGACTGTGGAGAAAACCCATCAGACAAGCAGCGTTCCCCATATTTGGTGCCAGGGAGATTTGGGTAGAAAGTGGGAAAAATCATTTTGTACACTAGTTTACAGGAACTCATGCTCAGCTGCTGAGCATGCAATGATTGAAGTGAGGTCATTAGCCAGGAACATTCCTAGCTGGGTTTCACCTGTGGTGCCATGGTTTGCAGACCATGACCTTGGCTTCAGGTTAGAAGTGATTCTTTACAGAAGCATGCGGCTCATGTGATGCCCTCTCTCTGCAGATCAGCAGAGTCTTAACAACTCGCTAGAGAAGTGGAAAGTTCAGAGCACAAACCACAGCCTGGGTGCCTTCCATAGTGGTCTCGGAAAGCAATGAGAGTCCAGAGCATTGCATCTAACCCATGTCAGTGAAGAAGTGCACGACAAGGTTAGCTAAAGAATGGACATCTCTCGTTATGTGATGGCTGTGGAAGACAGCGAGGCTGTGGTTGGTGCTCTGAATTTTCTGCTTCTCTGGTGAGCTGTTAAGACTCTGTTGATCTGCAGAGAGAGGGCAGCACGTGAGCCCCATGCTTCTTTGAGTTGGCTTTTTATAGAATCAATTTTATTTATTATTTGGTTTTTTTCATTTTTTAAAATTGGTTGTTTTGTTATAAAAAGTTTGCACACATAAACACACTCCCTCCACCCCTATTCTTTTTTTTCCCATTTTTTAATTGTCCCTAATGAGTTACATTGTTTAGTGGGCCAACAATGTGTTGTTATCCCCAATTCCCCATTGCCCCCCTTCTCCATCCCCAGTCAGCTGGATATCCTCCTCCGTGGGCCATCTGGATCAGTCTTTGTGGTAGGGGACTGTCATGGTTTGATACAGGTGTCCCCCACAAACAATTGAATGTGTTCTGATAGATAGATCCTCAGCTGATGGCAGTTTGGGTTTTACAACCTTGATGAAGCTGTGTTGTTGGGGGTGGGCTTATGGGGTTATAAGCCAGCTTCCCCTTGCCAGTGTTTGGCACACCTTCCTGCCGCTGTTTGCCAGTGCTGTGGCAGAGGTGATGTCCAGCTCTCTGCTCATGCCATCGTTTTCCCTGCCAGGATGGAGTCTCCCCTTGAGTCTGTAAGCCAAATAAACCCATTCCTCTACAAGCCACTTTTGTTTGGGTTCTTCCTGCGCAGCAACTAGAATGATGACCCCAACAGTTTTGGTACCAGAAGTGGGGTCATCTGTTGCTGCTGGAACCCTGATCTTGTGGCTTTGGTTTTCTGGAAGTGATCTACAGGAGGAATGTGGAAGGATTTGAACTCCCAGCCTAAGAGGTGCCTCGCAGTGTTGAGTACAGCGTGAGGGTCAGAGTTAAAAGACCTGAATGTAATGAGAACTATGGTCTGTGAGGTTTGGCTTACGAGGGTGAGAAAGAACTTGGTCAGGACTGTGCCAGAAGCAGTTTGCGTGTGAGGCTTGCTGCATTCTGCCTGCCTGTGTCCTGGAAACCTGTGCAGGGTTGCTTTTCGTAAAGATGGACTGGTGTGAGCAGATGGAGATGGCACAGAAAGAAGATCTTTTGGTCGAAACTGCTGCCT
>PVHP010040459.1:0-15856 GCA_004024765.1 Zapus hudsonius | reverse complement strand
TTCATAAGAATGTAAGCTTACTATTGTTATAGTAGATGCTTATTTAATTACCGGAATTCTTAGGGTAGAATTAAGGCATAATGTCATTAACACTGATACTTGATGAGTGAGAAGAGAAAAGGAAGACAAATGATTTAGGGAAGAGAAAACTATGAAAATGAAGATGAGATGCAAATTTAAGTAGTGAGAATCTATAAACCGTTCTCAGATAAGTCAAGACCATGACTGTCGTAGTCAGCCACACAATGCTGGGATGAACCTCTAAACCAGGCACAGTTTATGGAAGGAAAGAATATATTGAAGCTACAGGTCCAGGGGAATTTTCATAATGGTGAAAGAGGTTGGCTCCTTTCACAGTCCCAAGCAGAGACAGAAACCTATCACCAACACCACATACATACCAGAAAACAGGCAGGGGGAAGACAGAGATTTTCCCCCTCTATATATAGCTTTAGCACAGGGTTTTGTAATCTCTTCCCAAATTTGTTGACTCCCTGAGTCTCTGGAATTTCCTTCCTGCACTGCCCTCCCAAGAAAGGATGTCTATTTCTACCTCCCCTGAGATTCCTTACATCCTGCCCCCTACTGAAAGGCTGCCTTCCTGTAAGCAGCCTGAGAGCCACCCAAGATGACTTAAAAGGTCAAGTTGACAACAAAAGCTAACCATCAAAGTGACCATATGTGCAGTTTAGTGAAGTCAAATATGTTTGAGTGGAGTGATATCCCACATCTCACTCGTTCTTTGATTCTCCCTTTCAAAAAGGGTTTCCTGGGTCTCCAGGTAATTAGCTATTATGGATCTCATAAGGTTCTGCAAACTTTGCTATGCTGAGGGTCTTGGCTGAGCTTCCATGTGTCCATAATTTATGCATTACTGAAGAATTCAGGTTGTTGGAGAATGAATATCTAAGCTTTAGTCTGTCTTTAGGGGCTGGCCATTATAGTCTTGTTCATAGGACAGCTAATAGAATGAAATCTTTTATAATTAAAGACAGAAAGACGTAGAAAAATTTGAAAGGAATTAACAAGAGTTTTATGTGACAGAGTTACACACTTTCATCATGCGCATCCCATGACCTTGTTTGTAAAGTAGAAACAGGCAGGAATAAGAGGAAAGCATAATTCTGAGTTTCTACTCATAGGATTACATTAACTTTAATGAAAACTCACAAATGACCTGAGTGAGCAGGTGAATGGCTGGTTTACTGAGTGAGCAGGTGGACTGCTGAGTCACCAAGTGAGCAGGTGTGTGGCTCCATCACTGAGTGAGCAGGTGTGTGGCTCCATCACTGAGTGAGCAGGTGTGTGGCTCCATCACTGGGTGAGCAGGTGCGTGGCTCCATCACTGAGTGAGCAGGTGGATGGCTCCATCATATAAACAAGTCACTGCTTCAGGGACTCTGTAGAACCTCCTTAGGCAAAACTTGAACAGGATCTCTTATTTGCCACATTGAGCTTGATGAGTTTGACTTGTCTCTAAGGATGAGGTTAGCTTCCATTTCATAAATGATTAAAATCATCCTGTTCAAAGAAGGCTGTAATTGCAACACCTGTTAAATGAGAATCCATAATTTTTGTAAGGCTTCTATTTGACATTTTTCTTTTCCATGAATTAAATGTTCTTTATTCAAGAGTGAGCCCAGCAGATCTGGAGGCCAACTGTGCCATGTAGCATATAAAAAAATAAAGTGCCAGTGAGAGGTTAGAAAAGAGCAGCCAGCAAGCTTTTCCCAATTTGTGTGAAACCTTTAATCCATGAAGACTTCATAAAGAATTGTTTTGTAAAGTGACATCTAAACAGTTGTAACTGCCAACAGCTATTTTATTCCTGACATCGATTTCTGAACATATCACCTGTGAAAAGTTCAACATTTAGCATTTCCTATTGTTTTCTTTTTTTCTGAGTGTAGAACTTATACAAGTGAAAAGTGACATTTGGTGAAGAGTACAAATACTAATGACCCCCAGATGAGATAAAAAGATGTAGGAGATTTAGAGGGCAGAAGAATGGACATAGGAGTCAGGAGACCTTTGGACTACTTCAGGGAAACTATGATTTCCAGAGAGGCAATTAACCTCTCAGAGCTGCTGTGCCTGGCATGTATCATGAGACAGTCAGGCTCCCCACTTTAGTGTTGATAGTTTGGGGGGAAGAAAGTAATACAATAGTTGAAACAAACACTTTCAACACATTTCCTAAAGTTAAGTTTTATTATTGCTTTAGGGGACAAAAGGAAAAGGACACAATGAAGGGGCTTCCAGAGTTAAATATAATCATACTTGCCATTGGCAGTCATTTTTATCAACAGGATAGGCCAATAAATTTGGAAAGTAACTTAGTCTAATTTGGAGAATGCCTAACGACTTTATTGATCACATGAGCCTGTTGAGTGTTTCCTAGTGTTGTAGTCAGCCACATACCACTGGAATGAAACTCCAAACCAGGCACAGTTATGGGAGGAAGGAATTTATTGAAGGTACAGATGCAAGGAAAGTCCCATATTCATGAAAGTGGCTGGCCTCCTTTCACAGGTCCAAACAGACAGATAGAAAAGCCATTGCCAACACCACATGCACACACACACACACACACACACACACACACACACACACACATCACAAAAACAGGTATGCACAAAGAGAGATTTCCTTCTCCTTTTTAAAGTCGTAGGGCAGTGTCTTATACCCCTTTCCCAGACTTAGTATCTTTCTGAGCCTCTGGAATTTCCTTCCTGCACTGCCCTCTCAAGAAAAGTTGTTTGTTTCTAGCTAACATGACTTCCTGAATTCCCTGAGCCGCATTTCTCTCTTCAATTCAGAGGAAATCAGCTACACAAGACTCAAGATTACTGTGGATTGCTAACCAGTGAAGTTGACAACAAAATTTAGTCATCTCAATTCCACCCCTTGCCAACTTGGTATCAAACCATATCCCCTTACATTATACTTAATTTCCAAATGAAGACAGTGTTACTTGTTAAGATCATACTTCTACCTAAAATGATATAACTACCCACATACAACTGGAAATGCATACTCTCCGTCCCCCCACAACACAAGGCAAGATCCCTTAACTGTGAGTTCTGTTAAATAAAAACAAGTTACATGCTTTTAACAAATAATGGCACAGAGTAAACATTTCCAACAGCTATGAGGTATTGCAAGGAGAGACTGGGCATTGGCAAACTCAACAACCATTAGGCAAACATCAGACATCTGCAGGTCAAATACAATACCACAATCAGTGACAGACTTTCTAATTTTGTCCTTTCATCTCTGCTGAGTACCTGGAGAAAACTTCCGTCCCTAGCCAACATAACTTCCTGGTAGCCCTTGCACAGTCCTGGTATATCTAAACATTTTTGAATCACCATTGCAAACTACAATCCATCTTCCAATGGCTTCACTGGCTGATCAGAGGCTTCACACCCTGTTCCATATACTGCATCTCAGCAGCAGCTCCTGGAACCGTGTGCACTTCATGACCCACTCCATGCATGCATTTTTCATGCTTCCAAAAGCAATATTAGGTATATAGGAAAGAAACAACCTTGAAGAGCTGTTCTTTTCAGCTATTTCCTTTCAAAACTATTTGCATACTCTATCATTCAGTACTTCCTGGGTGAAAACACCCCAGACATCCTTTCCACTGTTTCAATATAAAGCAGGTAGGCTATCTTTCTTAGGATTGTTAAAGTGTTGACCATAACAGCTTCAGTAACCTTAAGCCAGTCTGTGCCAGTAATTTAAATTTGCTTTGAGTTTTTCCAATTTTAAATCTTCAAACTCTCAGTTCCATATCCTTAGCCAAGGAAAACAGCCCATTCCTTAAAAGTAAAACTTGATCAAACTTTCTGGGTGTGGGCAGTATTCTAGTAATGGTGCCAATAAAGTTGTCTGTAGTCTCTCCTTCCCCTTAGAAAGTACATAAGCCAAGCCTACGAATGCAATTCTCTCTGCATTTAGCATTTTCAAATTCTCACCAGAATAGTCCATAAACTGGACATACCTCTGGAAGGCATCTTAAGTTACAAATACCAAATTCATGTTCATTCCTCCAGCACAAAAGTTCCAGAAATAAAAACCCACATGGTCACATTCATCTCAACCACACTTTCTGGTACCAAAACTGTAGTGGTTAGCCAAATGCTGCCAGGATGTACCTCCATATGAGCCAAGAGAAAAGGGGAAAGAGGGTAGAGGTGGTTTAATGCACATAGAACTGTTTCTATAATTTTAAAATGGCCATTCCATGAATAAACAGCAATTGTGCACTAGTGAAATAGTGCTTTCTTATAGCTTCTCTGCTCATTAGATGTTTTATAATTACATATTTTTAGTAAAATATTTAGCATTCTTAGAAATTTTTTGAGGCAGGATCTGAATCTAGCCCAAGTACTCATTTTGTAGCCAAGGCTAGCCTTGAACTCAAGTTGGTCCTCCTACTTCAGTTTCCTGAGTGCTAAGGTTTAAGGTCCAAAACACTAAGTGCAGTAGCTTGATTCAGGTGTCTCCCATAAACTTCATGTGTTCTGAATGCTTAATAACAGCTGATTGCAGTATTTCAGTTGAAATCTTGTTGGGGTGTGCTGTTGGGGGCAGTTGTATGGGGGATGCAATCAACTTCCTAAGAGGGGTTAGGAGAAAGACCCTCCCACAGGTAGATAGGAAGTGGCCTCATACGACACTCCCTGGGCCAAGGCTTGCCACTCCCCCCAGCGAGGAAATCTTTAAAAGTCCGGACTTAAACTTGGGCAGGGGCTTTTTTCTTCAAGCCAACATGTCTGGGAAAGGGTTGCAAGACCCTGCCCAAGGCTGTATAGGGGAAGAAAATCTCTCTCATGCATCCACTCATCAATCAGCATGGGAATGAAGTTTCCTCAGCCTTCCAGCCTGGTCTGAAGACCAGCAGCTCCCCAGGATGCCTTCAGGCCTTCAGTGCTTGATTGGAACTGCAGAGGCCTCCAACCACACAGACTGAGTGTCTATTGGTTCCTTGACTGCTGTGAGTTGATCCAATAAATCCCCCCTTGTGCTATAATTCATTCTGTTGGTTTTGTTCCTCTAGAGAACCCTGGGTAATACAGAATTTGTTACCATGAGTGGTTTTAGAGAAACATAATTGTAAGAATGGGTTTCTTTAGTGAGCTTGGTGCTGTCGGGCATTGACTCTTCATCTTCAGTACAATTAAAGGCTCTACTGGTAATAAGTAGAGGGCTTGTGCTGGTGATAAGGAGAGCACTATTGCTGGCAATATGAAGAACACTGATAATCCATGGTGTGAACTACTTAAAAAGCTTTATGAGATATATTATGTATTTGGTGATCCTGAATCTCCTCTTGTGTGGAGCAAGGAATTTAGTGACTCAGGATTTAAAGTTTTTGAATATTTGTGGAAACAAGATGAATATTGATGCTGATTGCTTGGTCCTAGCATCTCTGCACAAACTATTAAGGGACAAGCAGAAGCTTTGGAAGGAAATTTCCCAGCTTAAGACCCACATACATGATCTTAACATTTCTAAGTGTGCCCCGGAGGAGAGTTTTCTCTCTTGCCACACCAGGCCTCAAATTGTAGAAAACTAAACCCAATGTGAGATTGGCTAACTTGCAATGCAGGATCAAGTCCCAGCTTCACAGAGTGTCAGAAATTACAGTGAGGGCACTGATTGGAAAAGAGTGTGAATTTATAACTTGGGATGGGATTTGTGAGATGACCCTGAAGAATCTAGAGATATTGAACCTGAGGATTCTGATGAAGTTATTTTGCCTGAGAAAGTAGTCTCCCCTCCATTCTCAGAAGTTTCTTCCTCAACCCCAGTCCATGATGTATTACCCTTTCATCCTTGCCTGAGGGAATTAATCCTTCTTTGTCTGTGGAACCTGCAATGAAACTTCCTTCAGCAGGTGGTGAAAAAGACTATATACCTGTGATGGTTAGGTATTGTTGTCAACTTGATCATTTTAATTGTTTTGGGTGTATTTCTAAGGGTGTTTATAGGAAGTCATGCTCTCAGTAGGAGGTGGGATGTAAAGCTCAGAGAAGCTAGAAATAAAAATCCCTTCTTGGGAGGACAGTGAAGGAAGGAAAACCAGAGACTCACCAAGTCACCAAGTCTGGGATAGGGTTGTAAGACCCCACTCTAAGGCCACATGAAGGGGAGAAAATATTCTATCTCCCCCTTGCCTGTTCTACTTGTGTGTGTGGTGTTTCTCCCTCTATCTGGACCTGTGAAAGGGGCAAGCTTCTTTCTCCATTATGGAACTTCCCCTGGATCTGAAGCTTCAATAAATCTTTTCCTCCCATAAACTCTGTCTGGTTTGGAGAGTCATCCCAGTGGCAAGTGGATGACTATGACACCCTCAGTCCCCACCCATATTCACCTCTAGGCCTATAACCACACATAAGGCAAAGTACATCCCTAAAGATGAGATAAAAAGCACGACTCAAGAGGAGATGAAATACACAACTAAATAACTTCAAGATTTTTCTAACTTGTATAAACAGAAGCATGGGGAACATATGTGGGAATGTATTCTAAAGGGGTGGGATAATGGAGGAAGAAATATAAGACTGGATCAGGCTGAATTTATTGAAATGGGCCCATTGACAAGTGATTATAGATTTAACACTGCAGCTCATGCAGTTAGAAGGGGCACCAAGAACTTGATCGGTTGACTTACATGGATCTAAAATGGCCCATTGGGAATGAGCTTGAGCTGCCTGATTTCCCTTGAGTTAATATTGATGAAGGGATTAAAAGTCTTAAAGAACTTGGAATTCTGGAGTGGATTCATCATTTAAACCATTTTTGTCCCCACAATGGGAGGATCCAAAAGATGCGCCCTTCAATAAAACTATAAAAAACAGATTTGCGAGGTGTCAGCACATTTAAAATTCCCAGTAGTTGCTGTTGTATGTAAAGAAGGCATCACACTAGGAGCTTCAGTTACTGCACTTAATTAGATGCAATGGGTCTAGCTGCATCTCGGGGAGTAACAGGGACCAAGTGACAGCACTGAGTCACTAAGGGTGAGGTGAGCATGTTTAATGTGATAGACAACAGAGGCAAAACAAAGCTTATGATGGTATGACTTGTGTAGACCTTTGGTATTGGTTGATTAATCATGGGGTACCCAGAAGTGAAATAGATGAGAAGCCTACTTATTTCCTGCTTGATCTGTATAAGCAGAAACAATCCAGAGCAAAGGAATGAAAAGCTATTCTGTATTATACTAACAGAGAATCAAGGCCTCTTAACCAATTTCTGGACTTGAGCCAGTTTACAGATCTGGAGCCCCTTGAATAAAGAGGTGGCCAGGTCCCCTTGAGGAAGGAGCCTCCTGCAACCCCCAAATATCTCAATGGAAGTTGACTCCTACCCTTGCTCAGAGGGACCTACAACATTTTGTTTGTATAACTGTACTTTGGGCAAAAGTAAATAATCAGACCTTTTAGTACAGACAGTCTCTGAATTGACATTAATTCTGGAACTTGGAAAGAGCACAATTGGAAAATTGGTGAGAAAGACATTTGGGGAAGATGCATGTGGATAGACCTCTCTGAGTGGGCAAAGGATATAAGGATACTTATATCCCATGTTAATGGTATCAGAAGGTGACCTCATCAGAGGATGACTTTAATAATCAAGGAGATAACCTGACCCGTTCTGTAGATAGTGGCCAACCTCCCTCCTCAGCCATCCCTGTAGGCTCATGAACAAAGTGGCCATGATGGCAGGGATTCAGGTTATGCATGGGCCCAACAACATGGACTTCCGTTAAGGAAGGC
The DNA here is from genome assembly GCA_004024765.1 of Zapus hudsonius. NCBI lineage: Eukaryota > Metazoa > Chordata > Mammalia > Rodentia > Dipodidae > Zapus > Zapus hudsonius. The sequence continues at coordinate 8,063 of PVHP010040459.1, read as the reverse complement.
TGTTGTGGCTACAACTGCTGCTGAGTGCCTAACCTGCCAGCAGCAGAGACCAACACTGAGTCCCCAGTATGGTATCATTACTCAGGGAGACCAACCAGCGACTTGGTGGCAGGTTGACTTCTTTGGCCCACTTCCATCATGGAAAGAGCACCATTTTATCCTTACTGGAATGGACACTTACTCTAGGTATGGATTTGCTTTTCCTGCCTTGAGTGCTTCTGTGAAAATTACCATTCATGGACTCACAGAGTGCCTTATCCACTGTCATGGTATTCCACACATAATTGCTTCAGACCAATTCACAGCCAAGGAAGTGAAGCATTGGGCTCATGATCATGGAATTCCATGGTCCTACCAAGTGCCCTACCACCCTGAAGCAGGTGGCTTGATAGAATGATGGAATGGTCTTTTAAAGAAACAGTTCCAGTGCTAACTTGGCGGCACTGAACCAGTACCCTATATATGATACTGTTTCTGCTTCAGTCCAGATTCATGGGTCCTGGAATGAGGGTCTGGAAATGGGAATGGTACCATTACCCCAAGTGAAACATTAGCTAAGTTTTTGACTAGTAAATGTGTTGAATGAGGCATATGTTAAAAATAAAAAAAAATAAAATAACATTTTTCTAATAAAGTAACAGAATTATCAATTCCCTCTGTAGGTAGAAAAGAAAAATACAGTTTGAATTCTTTCCCACACCTCCACCATGTTCTGTGACCCTCAGTGATTAGCTTGCATTCTGGAAATTTGATCTTCAGGAGCAGAATCAAGTACTCCCTTGCTTCCCTTTTTCTAAGAGCAGGGACTCTGGGACTGTGATGAGATCAGGAGATGATAAGAAGAAAAGAGAGTAACTTTTTCACTCACACCTATCTGGATAAAATGTCTTTCCTCATCTGCAAGCACTGTTTACCTGTCACCTCTTTATCCATCTATACCTCATCCTCACCCTGACATCAGAAGACCACCAACAACCCTTGGAATTCCTTGGGTTATGAATCCACAAGTTCAGTCTCGCTTAAAATTTTCCCTCAAAGTACCAAATAAAACTATTTTCTCTCACATATTTAACAGTAATCACATTTTGACCTAAATGCAAGAGCATGTGATTTTAACATTCTTAATTTAAATTCATTTACAAGGCCCTATTTTCAACTAAAGATGCATGTATAGGTTCTATGGGTTTGAACCTACATATGATGTTTTTGAGAAATAAAACATTAAGTCCAATATATTTGATTGTTCTATATTTTATTTTTTAATCACAGTTTCTTCTGGACTCACTATTATGAAATGATAACCAGATTATGAAATGATAACCAGATTTGGTTATCCAGGATACCATTTTCTGTGAATTATAAAGGATTTGTGCCTTTGTGGAACAGATTTTTGCCTTGATACATGAACATCTGCTCATGTCTCATAAAATAATTTGTACTGTTACAAATGAAAATCATCATGAACTCAGACAGGTGGCTTTTCCTATGGGAAGATATTCAGAACTTCCTAAATTTCACTTTAAACTCACAGTGATGTTGAAGGATATCACAGTCTGTCATAGAATTGACATATTGTCTTAGAACAATGCTGTGTGTGCCAGTTAGGAGCTGTAAGGCCATCCATTATGGTGTTTTTCTTTCCTTTGTGTTTAACTTATCAATCTTCTAGATTGAGGAGCCATCTATTTCCATTAGAGCACAACTCAATTCCCCTTGATATCCTACATGCATCTACAATTTTCTGATCTGTATCTCAGTAGATGATTTTTACCAATGAATTGTTCTAATACTTATCCATTACTTGTGTCTCATGCTGACAGTAATGTTTTAAAGTACATATTTATTCCTAATGTTTCCAATGCAGACAAGAGGATGGGCATAGGGATTGTCTTACATATCTGCATATATTAGAAACATGAAGATGATTCTTAAAATATTTTCCAGTGAATAAGTGAGGAATATGAGTAAATAAAATTAAACACACACTCCATTTGGCAAATATTTTTCATGTGCTGAGTGTACGGAGTGTTTGGCAGAAATGTAAAAAGAAAATTACTCTCCATCTGTGGAAACCCAAGCATACAGTAATCTAAGAGTAAAGAAACTTAGAGCCTCATATTAATTAGCAAAAAAGATTGTACTTTATTGAATATTTGGTTTATCTAATGGTAAAATTATTAATCTATGTTAGATTTTGTGTAGTTTACCTTTCAGATATGACTGGTTTATTATAAGATAATCCCAAATGTGCTGATAATAGAATGCTTATAGAAAACATTTTCTGACCCTATTACTGCAAATGACTACTTGCTTAGTTATGATTCTGTATGCTTTTCAAAATGCTTTAGCCCCATTGATACTTAATTTGACTTGAGTCAAAATTTTCCCTTCGTAAGAATTCTTTTAATCAGGAATGACATTGGTTCTTTTGTTATCAAAATATAAGTGTTAGCTCCTCTGGAGTGCATGCTAAAATGCATGGTAAAAAGTATGACATTCTAAGGCTACCTTGTGTTACTCTACAAAGTGGACACCCGAGGTGGTGCTGAGGGTACCCTACGTAATTCTACACTGTGGGCACCAGAGGACATGCTAAGGATACCCTGTGTTGTAGTACATGTGATCCACATGAGACATGCTGAGGGTACCCTGTATTACTCTGTACTGTGGATACCAGGGGACTAGCTGAGTGTGCCCTGTGTTTCTCTACATGTGGACCCCAGATACACTCTATACACAAGATGATTAACAGTATCATTTGTTTTTCTCTACACTTGGACCCCAGATACCCTATATACACAAGACTATCAGCAGTACCATTTGCATATTTGTACAGATTATCCTTACTTAATTGAGTGCTATTTAAATAGAAAGCAATTTTTTGTTTGTTTTAGAATTTGCTATAATTCCTTAATACACTTTGAATAATACCAAAGATCCATTTCTAAGATCCATTGATAATATTTGCCTAGAATAGGCAATGCAGGATTAAGTGATTATGTCACTGGAAGAAAATAGTTGTAAAAAGAGATAACTTCATAGACAGTGCACAACACAAGGAAGCCACTGGCTTTCCTCTCCAGATCATCTCTGAACATTCATCTGATACCAAGTCAAGATTTTAAAAGTTGGAAATTTTCTTAGTCAACGGCATTCTTTTATTTGCTTTAAATAATGAAACTGTGATCTGGATAATTAAAATCGTTTCATGGAAATTAATGAAATACTTTTAGTGTACAAAGCTCTTCTAAGCTTCTATTCATAACTTTTTTCTGAATTTCCAGATTTTGTAAATAGACTAAATAAAACTCTTGTTGTGTTTGGAAAATAATCATACAGTTATTAAACATTTAAAAGAGGAAAACACAATTTTGAAGGCCTCAAAGAGAGAAGAGATAAATATTGAAGAGATATTTAGAACAGGGGGTATGGATAAAAAAATGACATGTTCTCAGTCCTGAAAAACTGCATTTCAACAACAACTCTGAGAAAAGGTACAATTGTGCAGTGACTGAGGTTTTATAGATGGAATACATAGAGAGAAAATAAGACTTGAGGGGCGTGGGGTATATCTTAGTGGTACAGTGCTTTCCTGTGAAGCGTAAGGACTAGATTGAGAAGCTGAGCGCCCATGTTAAAGTCGGGTGTGGTATACTTACATGTGATTCTAGTGCTGGGAAGGCAGGAACGGGAGGAGCCCTGAGACTTGCCGGATAGCTAACTAGTCTAGCTGAATTAGTGAAGCTAGGTTCCAGTAAGAGACCACATCTAAAAAAGAAAATGAAAAAAAATTGAAGCACAATTTAGGAAGGTATTCAACATTCACCTGTGATCTCAGGAATGCACACTCATGAGTATATGCCCACACAAGTGTTCCCTCCACATACATACACAAACATACATACATATGACCATGCACAGACACATACACATACATATGCTCTCCACACACATGACCACACATAGACATGCCCACGTACAAACATGTGCCTCCCTTACATGATGATACATAGACATACACACATGTACATGACCATCATAGAAACATACATATGTATGTATATCTCCATATATGCATTAAAACATTGACACACATATGTGTGCACCCACACATGATCATGCATTGACATGCACACACATGTACATATGACCCCACACATGTTCCACATAATATTAGTATTGGGATCGGAGAAGTGAGAATAAATTAGTAAGAATACTACCGATGCAAGATCAGCAAGAAGCAGCATTTGCGGTTGGACATCTTATCAAACACATTTACATAATAGCACACTGCATCCTGTTATTATTTCAAATAATGTTTTCATCACTAAGTGCTTAATAAGCACTCATTAAAATTAATAACTCAGGCAAAAATGATATGCAAATCACACGTTTTCAGGTGCATTGCATAAATACAATTTTCCCTGCTGTGTAAGTGTTCTCGATGCTTCCTAAGTCTTATGTCCTGGAAAGTTGTAATTTCTTCTCATTGTTACTAGTTTTTCTGTTGCTTGATAGTTTTCCAAGACAGCTGTCATGTCTTACAGAGTTTACATGGAAGTTCAGAAATCGAGTGTGTCTTTGTGGCGATATTTTTGCTTTCCCTTCCTGTGTAGAACATCTTGTGTCATCATCTAAGATGGCATTGCCATCACTAAAGCTGGAGTCCCTGATTATCTCTTGACAGTGTCCTTGGGGTTGATAAATGGCCTTTCCTCTGTGTGAAAGGAAACTATTTATTTGAAACTATATATAATTTTATTAACTCATCACCTGCTACCACAGGCACAGAAATAGAAAACACATTATTATGTCAATGAACTTAAGAGCTGACTATTTTAATATTTCTTTCTTAAAATCTGTTTTATTTCTTTTTGGTTCTTAGATATTTCTGAGTGAGTCATGTTTAGCTTTACTTTTACCTAAGAATTTCTTACAGCTGATGCATTAGAAATAACACATATTGATTGTTAATATTAGTCATTGTGCGGTATGAAGTTTAGACATCCATCTCCCCGCCAAGGTTTGTTTTCATATCTCATCAGAAACCTAAATAATAAAGCACATACATCACAAACTGAGTTCATTGAGAGACCTTGTCCCAGAAAAAGCAGATTGATGAGGACATCAGGCATCACCTTTGGCCTCCACACACACACACAATGTGCATGAAACACCCAAACACAAATGTGCACCCACATATATGTGCAGCCCCCGCCCCACACACACAACAAAACCAAACAGACTGGGATGGAGATGTACATGACCTAGAGTGGCATACACAGCACTCTCAGATTTAAATTGAATGTCTTAGCAATGGAAGTAAAAATCATGGACCAGGATTCTGGTTAAAGTGGTGTCTCCTATTTCCTTAATACTGAATTAAAAATATCCAACCCTTCAAGGTTGATTTACAGACAGAAGAAGCCAGTGTTTCCCTCGGTGGGGAAGTCTTGTCTATTTTTAATATTGAGAAATAGGCAGTTCAAAGGTCATCCATAGGGAGAAAACAGAATTCTTGTTGTACCAGAGCAAAGACTAAAGTATCAGACACTGAGGTTCTGTTCAAACAGAACCATAACTCACATCCTCATAAAAGAAGTTCTTATATTTTTGCCATGCACAGAACATCAGTGACCTTCCCTTGGCTGTGTCATGAACAATGGTAAATTAGTTACTGTTCATGGATCTTTGACAAATACCTAAGAAGAAGCAACTTAAGAAGGGAATGGTTTACTCGGCCTTACAGTTTTAGGGGAGCAGACACAAGAGACTTAAGTTCATTTTGTAGTCAAGAAGAGAGCAATGCACTCTGTGCAAAAAAAAAAAAAAAACTCCATTCTTTTAAAGGAAAAATTGTTGCTCTCTCTCCCTCACTCCCCCCCCTCTCTCTCTCTGTGTGTGTGTGTGTGTGTGTGTGTGTGTGTGTTTGTGCCACTGGAAACAGCCACCTTTTGCATTTAGCTTAAATAGGCAGTCTGGGAATAAAACTGAAGCTCTCAGGCTTTACCAGCATATTACTGACACTGCTGAGCAGTCCTCCCTTCCCTGTGTTCTTCTGAGCACTACAGGACTCCCAGGCATGGAACGGTGCCACTGAACTTAGGGTAGGTCAGTTCACCCAGTCTACAAAATCTCCCAAACACATTCCAAGAAATTTGTTCTAATGGTGTTTTAATTTCTGTCAGTTTGACAGAATCAACCACAACAGGCAACATTTCTGTCACCAGGCATCCTCTAATGTGAAGAGGATATAAGACTCAGTTCTCAGAGCTTAGATATGGACAGTGTTTATTTATTCATTTTCAGTTAAGCAGCAGGTTACAACTTATTTTGAACATGGTATTGCAAGGTAAACTTACATAAAGTTCACCTGTTTCAACTTACAGAAGTATTAATAGCTGATCTTCCCCAGGCTATCTTTTTTAAAGAATTGATAGTCTTAACAAATGACTTTGGAAACAGGAGCAGTGATTCCTTACTGGAGCAAGGTTCCTTAAATTCCAGGAGAGTAGAGATAGAACTCCCCTGGACATATCGAATGCTTCTAAGGATAGATATCCCCTTTGCCTCTATAATATATCAGGCAATTATCATAAGATCTCTCTCTCTCTCTCCTTCTCTCTCTCTCTCTCTCTCTCCTCTCTCTCCTCTCTCCCCTCTAAATTTCTTTCTCTCTCTGGAAACTTTTGTCAGCAGTCTCTTTATAATATTAATATCCATCCTACCACAATCCCTCCTGAATGCAAGCAGATTTGATTTCATCATGTCAAAGCTTCATGAATAAAGTTAGAGATGATACCCCGGCTGGGGCTTTTGTTTTAAGTAATAAACAAGTGTCCTTTGCTCTGAAAAGAGGCTGGAAATATTTCTTGTACATACTGTGGACCTAAGCTTTTGAGAGTAAGGTAACACTGGACTATCTAGAATACTTAACATGACAAAGACATAAATACTGTTTGTTTAGAAAGGAAGGAAGAAGGTAGTTATAGAGGGAGAATGGAAGGAAGAAAACATAATGTGAGCTGAGAGCATAAACATGTTTCTTAATCTTTACAACTAAGCATCTTCCATCCCTGAAGGTAGGGACTTTGTCTAGACTTATTCTCCAGCTTCTGTACAATGACTAACACAATGTTTGACATAAGAAGAGACTTAGCAAATATATGTTTGATGAGGAAAATAAATGAATGTGTTAAGTAGTCAAGTTTTTTTTTTTTAAAAGACTGTGGGTTGATGATAAAAGTGAAAACAAGGCAAACACAATTTTCTTAGAGCCACAGAAGTACGAGCCGACCATGAATTAATACACAAATCCATCTGCACAATGCTTGGACAGTTAGACTTCATGATATTTGATCTGATGCTAATATTCATCCATTGTAAGGAGCATGCTTTTCTGCAGGGAGCCGGGAAACAACTCCACCTTAGACAATGCTTTGAGAATATAACTGTCCCTAGCCAATCCCGTGGCGCCTGGAGGTGGCAAGCAGGAGTCAGCCAATCATGGGACGATCCGTGTCCCTTTTCCCTTTAAAAGCAGCTGCTTCTTAGTGTTCGGGGCCCCTCGCTTCCTTCCCCCCCCCTTCAAGCAAAGGCTCTCCATTAAAGTGTGTGTTGAGAAGAATCCCCGAGTCGTGGTTGTTCTTCCTTGCTGCTCGAGGAGCTCGCCACAGATGGTGCTGAAACCCCGGGACACCGAGCGAGGGGCCAAGGAGGATCCAGATCTCAACACACGGAGAGGAGACGTCGGAGAGGAGACGTCGGTAAGTATAATCAGCTGATTTCCCCAGATATGTTGACTACTGGACTGGAAAGTTGGGTGATTGCCCTTGCCCCCTACTTGTGGGTATTGGTTGTGCTTGCCTGTTGTCTCCGTCTGTATTGTGACGGACCTGGCAGGGAGGGTAGACGGGCACTAATGAATCACCAGGACAGTTTTTCAGAGTCGGAGTCAAGAGGGGAGGATGATGTATTTAGGCCTAAAAGGAAAAAGGACAGAAATAAGAAAAAAGGGAGCTCTGGAGAGGACAGAAATAAAAATAGAGAAGGAAATACAGAAA
>PVHP010040458.1:0-15871 GCA_004024765.1 Zapus hudsonius | reverse complement strand
ACCATGGCAAGAGATGAGCCACCACAGTCATATTGTGGAGGATCCATATGGAACCCTGCAGAGAAGGACGGGATGAACAAGGGACCCATAGCCACAGCCATTCAACCAACTCAGGATAAGCCAAATGTGTTTGTGTTTTTCAGGATACAATGAGAGAGCTGTGGCCCATCTAACCTTACCAACCAACCGTAGGCCGATGGATGAGATCCTGACAAGAGAGGAGCCACCACAGTCATATTGGGGAGGATCCATAGGGAACTCAGCAGACAATGAATGATGAACAAGGGACCTATAACCCTTCATTCAATCAACACAGGATAGGCCATTGAGACAGAAACCAAGGATTTTTGACACAAGGACCTCTAAGCTCGCAACATTAAAGCAGCCTTATTACTCACCCACCACGACTCAGGGAACTGAGTGGAAGAGGGGGCAGAAAGATTGTGAGAGCCGTGGTGGGGGAGACGGTCCGGAGGCATAGCACCCATCAGTAACAACTCACTTGGGCCAGGAAGACCGGGATGAGTACTAAGATATACAGGATCCCTTGCCACAAGGACTAATACAGACAGCCCACGGAGGAGGATATACAACTGATCAGGGATGGGGAGGGGGGGAATTGGGGAAGTCGGGATAACAACGCATGGTTTACCCACTAAATAATGTAACTCATTATGGACAATAAATATTTTTAAAAAATTTAAAAAATCTCTTCCTTTAGCAATTTAAAACATTACTGAAGTATAACTGGCATAAACTGCATGTGTATATACAAAGCTTGATGAACCTGAGCTTACAGATATGTCTTTAAAACCACTATTGAAATTAACATAATCAGCCTCCACACATTACCCATAATTCCCTCATGCTTTTTCAGAATTCTTTTACTTGTCTCTCCTATATGTTCGGTCAGCTTGGCTTTGAAATCCAGCTATTTCATGGAACACTGTTTTGGATGGTCTATGGTGGTGTTTTTCAAATGACGTAAATATGTAGGTAAGTAGACTTTAAATACCACCAATGACCCTCTGTCAGGGAGCAGGCTTTGTAAGCGAACCAAGAGTGACTTCTTTCAAACCAGAAGGAGATCTGCCCCAGCCTGCTTGGCGCTCCTCCCTGGGTCTCCAGGCTGATTGCTTCTCCATTGGATTTTGGTCTTGAACCTCCACAGATATTTGAGCCAATTTCTAAAATTAATCCCCCAACACACACACACACACACACACACACACACACACACACACACACACACACACACACACTCACACTGCATATTGGTTCTGTTTCTCTAGTACACTCCCAACTTTCTATCTCAGCTAAAACCATTCCTCACATGTGTTCCCCAGGCAACCACTAATCACTGTAGGTTCCTTCAGATCTTTAAGACTTCATGCAAATGAATTAATATGGTAGGCACTCACATTGCCTTGTTTCATTCAGCACAATAATTTTCAGATGATGGATGTTGGTATAAAGTCAGAACTTTTTAAAATCAGGGTTGTATTTCATACCTTGTCTACTAAGAAAAACTCCATTTACCTGTGCATGGCCATTTGGGGGCTTTCTCTTCTAGGTCAGAGACACCATAGGTAAGGCTATTATGAACCTTTGTGCACACACCTCTGTATTGAGGGGCCCTCCTGGCACTCCTGGAGCAGGTCGAGATCTGCGAGTCATCTGGTGAGTGTATGTTGATCATTTAACTCAGTGCTGTTTTTCTGCTTTGTAATAGAAAGATCAGAAGCCCAGCCTATCATTCCCCTTAAGTTCTAACTCTTGCCATGATTTATTTCATTCTTAGAGCTCAGCAAAACTCTCTGAGTGACTGTTTTCAGGTGCGTCTTTGAAAGTTCAAATGAAACAAATCTAGACTCGCAAGATCTAAAATGTAAACTTGGCTTCATTTAAAAAGCAAGCACTCAAATGCTTTCCATTTAGCTACAGCCCATGATGAATAAATGAAGGTTCACCTTCGGGCCTGGAGAGATGGCTCAAGGCGCAAGAACACTTCCTATGCAAGCTGGGGGCATGAGGGGCCTGATAAAACCTGAGTTCAAGTCCCTGGCGCCCATAATAAACAGGTGGGTAAGGCCACACATGTCTTTAATCCCAATCTCATGAGGAGCAGAAACTGGGTTCAAGGAAACAGCGAGGAATCAGTGATAGACTTCATCAAGAAAGCATGCCAATGGCCAGTGGAAGAGGACACTGGACATTCTCCTCTGGCCTCCAAGTGTGTGCATGATGCACGTATCTGCACACACATGCACCACACACAAACACACACACACACTCCCACCGCAAATACTACACTCATACACACACACACACACACACACACACACACACACACACACACACACAGAGAGATTCACTTTGGCATAAGAATAAAATTAGAAGCTCTTTCTGACATATTTTAAATCTGTTCTTCAGTCTAAAAATAAATGAAGCTATTCTTTTCTACTACTGACACATCTACAGTCCAATGTAAGGCTTGGCTCGCCAACAGCAAATTAATAAAAAACTAAGAAAATTAATTAAAAATTAAGAAAAGACCATTGAAATAGAGTTGAGTGGACATACAGAAAATTACCTGGAAACTGGCAATTCAGTAGACATACTAACAAAACATATACAACATGTCTGTGTGCCTACCTTTCCTAGTTTCAAGTGTGTCCCATGGTGGTTATTCATCTTCAGTCAACTTATCTTTCACATCCCCCCCTTGTGCCAAGTGCAATGTCCCCAACACAAGGCTCATTAAGTTTTGGGACACTAAGAGAGACCATATTTGAAGTGGTGTTATCATTACTCTACAAGCAAGTTCCCTGCTTATCAGAAGGATCATTTTAAAATAAATAAAATAAAACTAATCAGTTATTGAGCTTCAAGGCCCCATCAGATAGGAATAATAATAAATCAGGCTGATAGCCTTGAAAAGGCCCCGGATTTTTCTAGCTAATCAAATGAGATCAGGACCCAGCTATCACAGCAAGAGAAAAGCCAAATTTAATTAGCTTACCCAACAGTGTCATTTAGGAAATCAAAAGCCTTTGAAAGGTCAATGAATCTTGTCCTTATCATCTCATTATCTCCTGTCACTAACAAGGCCCCATCAACCAGACCTGCAGCCAGAGTCATTTCAGTGCCCCTCAGAAGCCCTCCCTAGGCAGTGACACTCTTGGCCACCTGTACAGCGGTCATGTTCATCTTGCTTCTAGTGCTGCCTTGAAACTTGCTTAACAAAGGAATTCATCAACCTTGTTACACACAGCCAATGTAGTGACCGAAGCTAAGCTTTCCCCACTGATTTATTTCTGTGCTCAGTATTTACGGAACACCCACTAGGTTGGTGCCCACGACAAGTCATTCCTTCTAAAGCGATGGAAGTGGTCTACATTGCATGACATATCCGGGCACATCTGGAGTGTACGGTCTGTGTGTTTGGGGTTCACTTGCTCTGTGAGGCACGAAACAAGGCCTTGCACCCCTGATACTTACATTTTTTAAGAGGGGAAACAAAACAATGGTGAGAGGGAGCTAGGTAGCTTGGGGGGAGAGGCAGGTAGATAGGAAGGCCCAAAAAAGAAACATGAGCCTTAATTCCTGTCAGTCAAGTGGAGATGAACAAACAGCTGCTCCGCACAGCGCTGCTGCAGAGCTGCAATGACTCGGGTGTGTGCAGAGTTCAAGCCCAGCCCCTTCTGGATGCTGCACCCAGGGGTGCTGACTTCTTACTCAGCCCTGGACTGTAATAAAAAGCCCCACTGGAGCCCACAAGGGGCTTTGGTTTTCTTTCTGGTTTCTGGGCTGTTCGTCTCTCAGCACTTGAAGTTTTTGCCACAGGTAAGGTTTAGTCCCCCCTACTATGGTGGGAAAGAATATTTTTGTTTTTAGATGATGTGGATATATCTATGCCTCACCCTTTGGTTCTTGGCCTTTCCTCTTACCCCTCCTGACTTCTAAATTAAAAATAAATAAATAATTTAAGAACTAGCCTTCTTGGTCTGTTTTATCCAATTCTTTGGTTAAAAACAGACAAGAGCTCAGGTATGGGATTTGCTTTTGAACCTCTATAATAAAGCTGAGGATACTCAAAACATTCCAAAGTAGAAACCCAGAGACTCAACACTAAAGCAGACTTAAAACTCACCCACCTTGGCTCAGGGAACTTGGCAGAAGAGGGTTCGGAAAGATTGTAAGAGCCATGATGGGGAGAATATCCAGAGATATTGCCCCTCCCAAAAAAACCTGTCTGCTTCTTGCACAACTCATAGCCCTCCATCCCATGAAACATTCTGGCAATCCTACTGAGGAGGGCCCTCAGTGGAATGGGAGCAGGGCAGAGGGAAACAGTGGTACCAACACAAGACTTGTACATACAGAGTTTCTACTTAATAATATTTTAAAAACCTGTGACGTGGAAACTCTGATGTATGACAGGCAATGATGGGATACAGTTGGCTTGCTCAATAAATGGTGACATGGAAACCCAGAGGAGAGAAGAGCAGCTTGCTAGGGACCAGGATGGAGAGGTATGGTGGCCTCTGAAGGGGGAGGATCAAGGGTTCCTCAGAGAGAAAGCTGCAAGGAGAACAGACCACACACACATAGGAATAACCAGGCAGGTCCACTTTGTCAGAGGTCAAGGTGTCCAGGACAGCAGCTCTCACACGTTTGAGTCACATGTCTCCTTAACCACATGACAATCTGATGATGTGGCGATAAGAAATAACAACAGAAACAACTGCGGGAGCGTGAGGTGTAGCACACACAACTTCAGTGTTCCATGCACTGACGTCATTTCTAGTGCATTTTTCAAATATTAGTTAATTGATGCCTTAAATCCATCCGTTGAGGCAGTGTGGACCTTACCTTCCTTCAACAGACAAGAAACTGAAGGACAAGTGGTTGAAATAACATTTGCCCAAGGTTAATTAGCAAATACCACCTCCAACAGAATCCTGCCACTTCTTGGCTTAGAAAAACGTGCTTTCGACATTTCCTACATAGTTTCAGAGAGTCATGGGCCTCATGGATTTTACCACCTCGGGTTAAGCAGATGTAATCAATGGACTAATTGAGGAAAGTATTGGATTCACATTAGCCTGTGATGTCAGATGCCAAAGTGAGATGCTTTCTATTGGACACAAGGAATGGGGGCCATGGGAAGCAAGGAAATGGTGTGCAGGCAGAGAAAGTCCCTTTTGCCAAGGGACTGGTTTGTTTGAGGTTGCCACCAGACCCTTGCACTCAGTGTCTGGCCCACCCCATCCTCCCCAAATCAGTGTCTTTCTGTCTGCCCTGACACATCCAGGCGCAGGCAGGTAAGGAACCTGATCTTCTAAGAGCTTGATTTCCCCAAGGTCAGTGTAGCAGATAGAACTGGTCTCTAACTCTCTTCTCCAGGAGCTAGAACAAAAATCTCCATCTCTGATCAGCTCTTTGCAACTGTGAACTGTCTGCTAGTGGTATTCATCAGCTACCTCAGATATGACAGGCAGTCTGCCAGCTGCCCAGCTCCTGAAGAGAATGGAAGCCATGGGAATTCGGTAACCTTCCACCAACACCTGTCAGGCCCATGCCAGGTACTGGTGGCCTCACATCTAGTGCTCTACCCTGAGCCTGGACACTTGTATGGTCGGTGTTGGTTGTCAGGATCATGGCTAGAAGGAAAGTCACCTAGAAAGTGATAAGGAGCCTGTCTTGGGGGTGTTTCCCAACTTGAGTGGGAAAAGCCAGACTTGAATGCCAGCAGCAATGCCCACCAAACTGGGCGCCAGTGGAACACAAAAGGTCAAAAGAGGAAGCTCACATACAGTCAAGTGCAGCTTCTCCAGAGCAGGTGTGGTTCTGCCTGTGGCAGGCCAAACTGGCTGGCTAGAAGAGCCAGAGCAGCAATTTAGAAGCTTCCTCAGGACAATGAAGTGAATGGTGACTGAGGAAGTGACAGTATCGAGACATCAATCTCCAGCCACCAGCCCATTCTGACACAGGTGCATGCAAACACACAGATGCACATACACACGTACACACAAGCACACACACATGCACATGGACACACACACGCACACACATGCACAGTCAAAACCATACAATACATGCATGTGCAAGAACATATATATATATATATACATATATATATATATATATATTTACATTTCCCCTTAGAAAAACCTCTATTTACTTGGATTTTTAAAAAAATAGCATTACCATTGATGTTGGGGAAAGTTGGTTCCCTTATTGATAGATAAGAAAAAAAAAAACAGAAATAAAAGATAGCCAGGGTGTGGTGGTGCATGCCTTTAATCCCAACACTCAGGAGACAGAGGTAGCAGAATCACTGTATCACTGTGAGTTCCTGAGACTACATACTGAATTCCAGGTCAGCCTGGGCTAGAGTGAGATGCTACCTCAACAATCCAAGCCAAAAAAAGAGAGAATGAAAGAAAAAGAGAGAGAGAAGGAAAGCAGGAAGGAAGGAAGGAAAGAAAGAGAAAAGCAAGACAGAAAGACAAAAATTAAACAAGATTTTACCAGCACCTTTTATATTTTTATGGCAAAATATTTAAAGCCCCTTTAACTATGTATTATATCCTTCCAGCATGAGATTGCTAAAATGTCTATTACAGCTGTGCAATAGAAGAACATATCACAAAATGAGTCTGTGAAACTAACAAAAAAAAGCAGAGACTTCCAGCCCAGGTCTGAATGTGACAGGATGGCTGTCCTCAGCCAGGTCTGGAAGAAGGTATGGGATAAGTGTCCCTGGGAAGGCCATCTCCTTTGCACATGAATGGAGTCAAGCCTTCCATTGCCACCTATGCCCTGCACACAGCTCACAGGACCCCGCCCTGCAATCACCTCTCCCATGATGGAGCAGGCGTTTCTCAGAAGCACTGAAAGCTGCCAGTGTGTGTGTGTGTGGGGGGATGCACTTGTGTGAAGTTCCGTCAAGAGCCTGAATGACAGTAAGAGAATGGGGAACAAAATCGGTGCATATGGGATTGAGTGACAACTTCTTAATGGAAAACTGAAAATGGGAGATTTCTGGCCAGGATGTTTAATGATCACCTAATTCAGACAGGCCACACCATCTGTTGGTTGGGATCTTGTCCTCACCTTTGGGGAGGGCCTGGTGATTGGCCAGCCCTGTGTAAGGAGACATCTCCAGCTGACATCTGTCATCTGTCAACCACCCAGCTGCAATGATGGGCAAAGTTGCTATTGGCTGTCAATGGGCCATATGGAGTGATAAGTAAACGAACAGACTGCAACCACACCACGCAGACTCGGTGTTTAAACAGGCAAACCGACACACTGCTCACTAGCATTGTGGGGTGGGAGCCCTGGGGATGTGCTGCAAAGGAAGGTGTGGGTGTGACTGAACAGGAATATCTTGTCCTAACCTTTACCACAGAGTGGAACTGAAGAAATAAGTACTTACTTGACAAGCTTATTAAGACAGCAAGTGTGTGGATATGAGTGCGTAATGACAGAAAATAAAACAGCATGGTCCCACTAATGTCTTAGACATCTGCCCCCAAGTGTCACCAGCAAGGTAGAGTCTGTTTCCAGCAAAAACTAAGAACTCCCAGGAACAAAGACTTAGAGAACCTGGGAAAACTGATGAATAGCAAACAGAGCTGCAAGCTTTTTATATGTGAATGTATATGTGGTGTGCAAGTATGTATGCATGTCCACATGTGTAAAGGTGCACCTGTGTGTGCATGCACCTAGACACCAGAGGTTGATGTTGGGTGTTCCACTCAGTTGTTATTCACATTGTATTTGAGATGGATTCTCTTGCTGAAACCAGAGCTGGTTTCTGTCAGACTGGCTGGCCTGGGAGTGTCTGCTTCCCACAGGACTAGGGTCACAGATGTGCAAAGCCATACCCAGCTCCACCAGGGCAGTGGGTGCTCTGCCTGCTAATGCATCTGCCCAGCCTTTCCATTGTTTTAAAGGTTAGGGTTACAGGTTACATTGCAAAAACTTAATGAAAACATTAAAATATTCATTCAGTATTGAAAAGTCTGCCAACCCAAACAGCTTTTAATTCTGCAAAGTAATCCACTCAGTGACAAGGAGCCCTTAACTTGAACTGGGGACTCAGGGTGGAATGCACTGGGAACCAAAATCTTGGGACCCCAAAGAGAAATGTACTTTATAAGTGATTTACAAAGAGACTAACAATAGAATCTAGCTAATTCAGGAATGTGTATCTCAGTTAACCTATACTGATCTCACTCTCTGATGGAGATTCTGTTTGTATTTTTCAGAAGACAGCGAGAGAGCTGGGGCCTTTCCACCCTACCAATGAGCTGCAGGCCAATAGCTGACATCCTGGCAAGACATGAGCCACCCCAGATCTACTGTGGAGGACCCACATGGAACCCCGCAGAGAGTGGTGGGATAAGCAAGAGACCCATAACCACAGCCAATCAGTCAACCCAGGATGAGCCATTGAGACAGACACCAACGATCTTCAACACAACCTAAAGCAGAAGTACAGAGACCCCCCCAAGACCTCAACAATAAAGCAACCTTAATACTCACCCACCATGACTAAGGGAACTGAGGGAGAGGTGGCAGAAAGATTGTAAGAGCCATGGTGGGGGAGAATATCCAAAGACATGGCCCACCTCAGCAACAACATACAAAGGGGGGTGGAACCGGGTTGACTCCTAGGCTACCATAACCCCCTACCCCATGGACTGATCCACACTGCCCACGTAGGAGGACAGGGAGGAGGGAAATCAGGGAACTGTGGATACCAACACATTATTTGCTCATTCAATGTATCTAATTATAGATAATAAAGAAAAAATAAAAATAAAAATAAAAAAGAAAGTCTGCCAACCCATGTTCAATTCCTAAGCCTTCTATATGAAGCCTTGACAGACATTTGTCTACAGTGACAAGAAACCTAGGCATGCCCCTCCCCCAACACAAACAAGTGCAAATAAATAAAAATTTAAAGACTCACTTAGAACTTTCAATACATTTATCTGCTTAATATAATGCTTTTGTTTTATATACCAATATGTATTTATGCTATAAATTTTGAAAAATTAGAAAGGATAATTATAAAAATGCAAATATTTTAATTAAGCCATATATTTGACTTTCCTCCAATTTATGGGGACAAAGGCTAATGAATTTAAAACCCTTGCTGAAATTGTAATGAAAAACTCTTTAACTACATATTTATAAATTTGAAAATATCCTGCTATAGGAAGAAGATCCTTATGGAAATCATTTTCTAGAAAAGAAAATTAGAGAGAAGTAACTATAGCTTTTGGCGAATGTGAACCCAAAATCAGATGAAGTAACTATAGCTTTTGGCGAATGTGAACCCAAAATCAGATGGCAGAATGAGGGACTTCATAACTGCCTTTCTGTTTCCTGGGCCAGGGGAGGCTCTGCTTTCAGCCGGGTGGCCCTCAGGCACCATATTACCTTCTAGTCCAGCAGTCTACAAGTCCTTCTGAGATTTGTTTTTCTTCCCAGCACAAGTCAGTTTCCCCTTTCTTAAAACAGATATCTTCCCCACACTTTTGGGATTATTACTGTATTGCTTATAGTTTTTTTTATTTAACATTTTTTAAAACTTTTTTTGATAGCTTCCATAATTATAGACCACAAACCATTATGCTTCCCTCCATACCCTCCCCCATATCTCCTCCCTTTCTCAATTAGTCTCTGTTTTGTTTCGGTGTCGTCATCTTTTCCTCCTGTTTGTGTAGGTATCATCAGGCACCGTGAAGTCATGAAGATGAAGGCCATTTTGTGTCTGCAAGTTTGCATTGAAGCAGTTGCTCATAGTTTTAACATCGTGTGCTGTGCTTTGTGTCCCAAAGGTCCATGTGCCAGAGGCATAGGAGATACACCTGAAGGCTGGGGCCCAGCAGGAGGTGTTTAGATCATGGGGGTCATTGATACTGGTTTCCTCTCAGAAGGAGAAATTCTTTTCTAAGCAAGTTGGTATAACAGACCAAGCCTGGCACCTCCCTCCCCTCCAGCTTTCTGTTTTGCTATGCAATCTCTTCTGCATATGCTCTGTTGGTGTGTTGATGTCATTTGCCATGAAGGCTTTATCTGAGCCCATCAGAAGCTGGCTCTGGGTGCTTGGACCTCTAGATCTGTGAGTTAGACAGTCCTCTTGTCTTTCCTTATTACTCACCTCAAGTGTCTTGTTATAGCAACAAAATATGGACTAATACAAGGTACCAAGAGATTCCCCCATTCAGTTTGTGCTGGAAATCCCGCCTGTGCTTGAAAGTTCATGTGACTTTCCGTGTGAGTTTGTCAGTCCAGTGTCATCAAGCTTTAGATGTTTTGAAAAAAAAGAACTTTCACATGTTTGTAAAAATTTCTCTTTAAAAAAAAGACAGGAGTATTCCCTACCTGTAGAAGTCTGAAATGCCAATCACTTTATCATACATGAGTATTCTTTTTTTTTCATAAATTAGTTAACATTTCTATTTGCTAATAATGCTATTCCTTTTCATTGGCAGTTCCAATTTCTTATTAAGTTTATTAAAATAATATAGTCAGTGCACTGACTTAAACTAGTATTTCACGTTTGCTTTTTCAATTGACACAAACTAATCAAGGAAATATAGATATGGGGAGATGACGTCTGCCATTCATAAAGGAATAAAAGACATAAACAAATAACTGTCATAGAGAACTTGGGGAGTCCCTCCAATGCCATGTGCTGAGAAGTCAGGGTGGAGAAAGGAGGAGTCCTTCCAGCTGCGGTGTGCAAAGGCTAAGGGGAGGCTCATTTAACTAGAAATGATTCAAGAGAATCCAGTGTGGATCTGTGAAGAGAACAAAAAGCTGGGTGAGAAGGGTTCATAGATAAAGGATAACGCAGTGTTTATCCTCAGGGCAGAGCCTGGAACAATTCCATGGGAATAGACATACCCATGTGGAGAGGGCACCGACCATGGGTCACTCAAATCTGAGCAGAGAGAAAAAAGCTGATGGACATGGGGACTCAGATCCAGGAGGAGCTCAGAGCACAAAGCCTCCGGGAAGAGACCAAAGTGGCATGCCTACAGTCGATGCACATACGTGATGTGAGCACATGTGCATTCACAGCACATTTCACTAGGACCGTGGGTTAGAATTGGGGAGACCTCCAGAGACGTTGGGTCTGAATCAGAAGGAAACTGGATGGCAATCTCTCCTGGGAGAGAAGGGATGAAGTATGCTTTATAAACATAAATCAGACAGTGGCTCATGAACTATAACAAATAGGAAGGTATATAAAATCCCCAAGCTAACTAAGATGATCTTCCTGAAGTCCATTTGAGAAACTTAAGGGAAACGGAAAAGACTGAGACCTCAGTAGGGTCAGCAGAAGGCTGGGCACTGATACCTGAGATCACAAGGGTGAGGTGTCAGGAGAAGGCTGCAATAGATGGAGGCCATGCAAGCAGCGAGGGGTTCAGTCTTAGAATCTGGGGCTAATGAGCCCATGCCAAGTGACAGAACTTACAAAGCGTCACTGTGGGTGGAGGGCATGGACACTGTATGGGGCACATCTCGAGAAACCAAGCCATATTCTTGCATTCAAGTGCCACCCAAACTGCAGCGAGCCTGGGCTCACTTTCTTTAATAAGATGGGTCTGAAGTAGGATTTTTTTCCAATTTCTAGATTAAAATGAAACAACAAAGTTTACTTGTTCTAGCATTTATTTTGGTGCTATTTTTTGGTATCTTATCCGGCACATTCTTTATATAGAAATGACGCTAATATTCTTCCACGTCTTACAGAGTGTTCGTGTTTTGCTCCCCCTGTGCTTCCCTTCAAATTCCAGAATGGAGGACCAAACAGAAGAATTGGAATGTGCATTTTAGTTTTCTGTATAAATCATCTTGTCTTTTTGGTGCAGCAGCTGAGTCTCCTCGTATTAGCTGGAGAAGATCATGAATAAATTTGCAGCATGCTGCACACGGTATTATGTGTAGACGAAATAATTCTTATTGGCAATTGCTTTTACAACTCAGTGCACAGAAAATTTAACATGGGGGCCCGGAATCCCATTTCTCATACTAGGGTGAAATGTGAATCCACAAACACAGATGGTGAAGGATTCACGCTGCCCTGATCGAACTGAGCTCTTCCCAAGCCTGCTCAGCTTGCCCTGTTCAACCCCAGGAGTACAGGCCTCCATCAGCCATCATCTTCCCTTGGATATCACATAAAACCATGGTCCTCTGGTCTAGTAATAAAGGTCTGTCACACTCTATTCCATAGTTCTGTCTCTCACATGGCAAGGCCTGGTGACAAACCTGTGGCAGGCACTAATACTTGCTTGTGGCATTGTGTCACAGTAAAGTAGTAAACATGCATCTTCTCAAGCTTTCTCTGTATTTTATTCCAGAAACCAATGACAGGAATGGGCATGGAAATTAAAATATAGCTGACATGTTTAGTGTCTCCTTTCCACAGTTTCCAAATTGGTGTATCCATGACCCTGTGACGTTGGTCTCTACAACTCTAATCCAGATTTTGGGGTCAACCTTCCCAGTAAAGCTGAAAGTCTAAGAAAGTTCAGATTTGTATTTTACACTTTCAAAAACGATTGTTTCCATTGATACTACTTGGCACTACCATTGTTACAATGTTCTCTGGGTGTTCCCACTGCTCCTTGGTATCTGTCATACATGAATTGAGCCATTGTTGCAATATTCTCTGGGTTTCCACCTGCTCCTTGGGGTCCGTCATACATGAAATGAGCCACAAATCCATGTCTTGGTTACTTGCTGAGGAGTCACCATTCCTGAGGCTCTGATGTTTCTTTCTCTTATTTTTCTCCAGGTGTCAGGAGTCCTATCCTTTAATGCCACGTGCTTGTAGATCTGCTATTTCACGAACACTGGAGGTCTTGGAATCTGACAGGCCCCACACCTCCTGGTTCACCTTGAACTTGGGCATTTGTTGATGTCAGGCTGTCTGAAAGTGAAAACCTGGTGCAGATCTCTTACTGAAAACTGATGAATATATACACATGTATAGTGTTTCTCAGTTGGAAAATCTCCTGCCATCTTCTTTATCCCAGTGTGCATCACTGGGCTGTTTGTGTATCGTGTTGCACGGACCATCGTTTGAGTGCAGCTAACCTCAGGTGTATTAGATAATCTCCTCTCCTGAATTTTCCCTCAGAATATCATTCATGACGTGGGTTCCTTGCAAACTTTCCATAAATGTTCCCTCCCTTAATCTTCCAGCACCCTCTGAAGTCCCATGGTCCTTGAAGCTTATTTATTAAATCCAATACCATCTTTAACTGTATATTCTTGCCACTTTCATTGCTTATTTCCATAAATTGTAAAGGCCCAAGTTTTGGGTGGCACTGACCGCCAAATTGCTCAAATATCAGGCTGGTTTAATATATGAGTGTCTCTCTAAATCTCTGCCAAGTATATCAGGCCCTTATTGAATGGAACAAGGAGCCCCCCACCTCCTCCATCTTTGTAAATATTTAACCACTAAATGGTCTTCTTCCTGTTTGTCTTAAGCTTACTGTCTTGCCACTTATAAATTAATCCTAAATTTATCCATTTGTCTACAATGCATAGTGACTCCATCATGAACTTTCAGTCACTTAAATATTTAGAGCAACTCTTATGCATTTCCCAATTTCTAGGCCTAACACATTAACAGATTTCATTTACATCAGGTATTATATAACTCAAGTCGTATTCTCATCCTGAAGCTATCTCCTCTTGATACATTTATCTCCTGATAAATAGTCAAATATAAGCTTCCTTTTTATATACTCCTCCACAGTGATTATTGCTTTTACTTAAGATGAAGAAGATACATATTACAGAGTTACCGATTAAAACTTATTTTTTAAATCAGGATTTCTAAACTATAAATTACTGCCCATGTCGATGATTTATAAGAATATTGTTTAAGTCAAACTCATTCCAGTTCCATTCTGAATCAAATGGACCTTTGGAAATTTTTGATATCTTTTAAAAAAAATCATGAGGGTAGCTAACTTATCTGCCTGTGTACACACCACCTGCTCCATGGGTTGGTCTCCAGAGAACTTGGGGGTGTATGTAAAGCATGGCCCACAACCCACCTGCTTTGCCCACCAGGACTCAGCCTGAGCATGTGGGGTCAGCAGGCACTCTGAAGGTTGTCTGCTTTTGTTGCCCAGAGCATGTAGGAATGGGTAGATTCCTGCATGTATATCCTCATACCTGCCCAGTGGGGGTATGGAAGGTTCTCCCTAGTACTGGAGCCCCAAAACCTTCTCTCTCTCCGCCCTTGAAGTTCTAGTATGGTTGCAAGTCTACCATCTTGACTGGAAGCCCCAGCTCTCATCTGTATTGAAAACTAAAACTTAGATACTAAAGAGCTTTATGGACATTGGAATTTGCTCAAAGTTTAAATTATGTTGCACAAATTGCATTAGATATGAATACATTTAGGTCAGTATACTGTGTCAAAAGACAATCTGAAATACAAAATGATAATTCTTGAGTCCTGGGTTCATAGATGAGACCTACCAGGCCTGGTACAAGGAATATTTATTTATTCTTGGAGTGTGTGGGTGTGTGTGGAGCGAGGTGCACTCATGGTGAATTTCCAGGGTCCTGCTCTATCACTCTTCTGCCCAATCTTGTTCTGAGCCAGAGTTTCTTTATGCATTGTAGAGCTTGTGAAGTTCCAAAATTTTTTTTTATTATTATTATTCCCCCGAGGAACTGGGGTTAAACACACAGGGGGCCACACCCAGCTGTTTACATGGGATCTGGAGGTTTGAACTCTGACCGACTCAAGATTTCTCGGGCCCTCATGTTTGCACCAGAAGCACACTTAACCACTGAGCCATCTCTCCAACCTTCAAGAAATATTTTATAACAATCAAAGTTAATAATAACAAAAGCTCGCCATGTATAATGATTATGAACATATAGAGACCGAAGCACAAAGTCTCAAA
The DNA here is from genome assembly GCA_004024765.1 of Zapus hudsonius. NCBI lineage: Eukaryota > Metazoa > Chordata > Mammalia > Rodentia > Dipodidae > Zapus > Zapus hudsonius. The sequence goes on along the minus strand of PVHP010040458.1, from coordinate 893 downwards.
ATACACAAAGCAAAAACTGACAGAATTGAGGGAGTGAACAATTCAAGAACACTCATTCAACAAGGAATAGAACTTTGAGGTGTTTCTCGAAAGCACTAGAAGGCTCAAATAATTTTGTAAACAAAGGACATTAGCAGGTACCTCTAGACCATGTCAGCAATGGTAATAGGATGTAAATGACTCCCAAAAACACTTGGACGTCTCCAGAAAAGCCCATCTGTTAGGATATAAAGCAAGTTGGAATGAGTAACTTTTTGTAGTACTGGGGATTGAAAAAATATGTCCCAAGCATGCTATTTGACTGTTCTACCACTAAGCTATGTCCGTAGAATTGAATAACTTTATCACAGTGCTAGAAATTGAACCAAGAGTCTCATGTATATCAGACAAACAACTGCTCCACTCCTGACTCATTATATTCTACTTCCCAACCCCTTCATAAGTTTTACAAGACTGAATTCATTATAAGTGTGTTCTCCAAACACAATGGCATTACATGAGAAATGAATAACAGCAGGAAATCCGAGACATTTACAAACACATGGGAATAAATGGCACACTCTTAAATAACCAGTTAGTCAAAGAAATTAAGAAATTTTAAAATACACTAAAACTGCAACATATCAGAACATATGGAACGTAGCTAAAGAAACACTTAAAGAGAAATTTATAGACAGACTCAAGTCGCTTATGCTAATTTCTGTCATGGTGACAAATGTCTGAACAAAACCACTTAAATCAGGAACGATTTATTTTATGCCCATGGATTCAGAGATTTCTGTCTAACATCAGTTCCATTGTTTCTGGGCCTGAAGTGAGGAAGAGCATGCAGAGAAGTGTGTGGTGGAGCAGTTCTTGGGGAGAGGAAGCAGAGAGGAGCCTTTATGTGCTGG
>PVHP010040457.1:0-15886 GCA_004024765.1 Zapus hudsonius | reverse complement strand
CACCCATCACGGGTAGAGCACGAGTGGACAGCAGCCTTCAGAAAAGCAGAGGCAATCATCACTGTGTGCCTCCCATGTGCCTGTCACGCGTGTCTTATCCTTGCCCCTGACTGGGAGTGAACCAGATCGATGAGGAAAGCCTGTGTCCCAAGGACCTCTTGTGTGACAGACTTTATCTCCATCATCTTTGCGTTTCACTGCACTGCCTCTTGTGTGAAAATGTATTATCATTCCATCTCGGGGCTCTCCTTGACCAGGAGTTTCTGCTTTATTCTTTCTAGAGTTCTCCAGGGATGACCTCTGTCACCAGCAGTGGATACCACAGGTCCCGTTGACATCAATAAAGATGCTCTATAAAAAGGGATTCTTGGAGAACAAAGGTTTCAGAGAATTACGCCTAGAGCTTTCTCGGAGGCTAATTCACTGCCAGCTTGCAATGTTTCCTCTTGCTTCTGGGTTGAAATATCTCATTTTTTAAATGATCTTTTAAGGCACAACACAAAAAAGAAAAATCAATGTGGCGTGCAGAAACAGATCACAGGCAGGCCTGAGGCACAGATAGATCCTGTTGAGGAAAAAAATTTTACCTTTACAGTGATATCTAGAATAGTGTAAGGTTGCTCTGTTTACCTACACCTTCTCGAGCTCATAGCCAGAGTTTCTAGAACAGACAAAAGAGGTCCGGGCAATATAAAAATCCCTACACAGTGACAGATGGGTGTCCCATGGTTAGGAGAATCACTGTGCGGGGTGGGGGGGAGGAGAGCGGGGGGGGGGGATACACCAGAAGGTAAGAACATGAGAAATAGACAAGCCCACATACAAGTCTAAGATGATCCTGCACATCTATTTTGTAGAACCATCATAAAGCCCATGAGTTTTTATACACTTTGCAGTAAAGACATGCATTCACATTCAGGGTGTCTGCTGGCATTTTCCTATCAGTTACAGCATCCTAATGTATGGAGGTGAGCACCACAACTAGAGAAAATTCAGCACTCCGGGGGCAGAGGTAGGAGGATTGCCATGAGTTCAAGGCCACCCTGAGATACATAGTGAATTCCAGGTCAGCCTGGGCTACAGTGAGACCCTACCTGGAAAAACCAATAATATATATATGATTTAGGAGGAAGAACCATAGAGTCATTGGTCAGTGATCACCACACTGGTTGTGGAGGAGAGAGACTTTTTATGGTTTGTTCCAAGTGTCCCCCACAAACAAATGTGTTCTGAATTCTTGATCCTCAGCTGAAGGCAGCTTTGGAATTAGAATCCTGTTGGAGGTGTGTGTTGGGGGCGGGCTTATGGGGGTTATAGCCAGCTTCCCCTTCCCAGTGTTTGGCACACCTTCCTGCCATTGTGTACAGTGCAGTGGTGGAGATGATGTCCACCTTCTTCTGGTGCCATCAGTTTCCCTGCCATCCCCTCAAGGCTGTAAACCAAAATAAACCTGTTCCTCCACAAGCTGCTTCTGGTTGGGTTCTTTTCTGCACAACAATGAGAAGGCTGATGACAAAATACTTGTGCTCCAAAGCACATTGTATCCAGGTCAAAGTCCAGGAGCAGCTGAAACCAAAACAGAGCCAAGCGGAGAAAATAGGTACCTGCAAAAGCATTGAACAAACAGCCAATGAGAAGGCAGCTTAGAATACAGTGCTTTTAAAAACTCAAGGTTTTAAATCTTCTAAGGAGTCTATTAGATTATCACTGATGAAAGATGCCTGGTATGCCAGATAACCTTGTCTGTCAACTTGATTGGATTGAAAAATGCCTAGGAAGGAACTGGGGACTTAGGGCGATATGCACTGGGAGCCGGACTCTTGGGCCCCTAATGAGAGATGCAATATGTGAGCGATTGATGGAGAGGCTACTAAAAATTGAATCTAGCTAATTCAAAAATGTGTATCTCGGTTAAACCTACACTGATCTCACTATCCGATGGAAGACTCTGTTTGTATCTTTCAGAATGCAGCGAGAGAGCTGTGGCTCATCCAACCCTACCAATGAACTGCAGGCTGATAGCTGACATCCTGACAAGAGATGAGCCACCCAGACATACCATGGAGGATCCTTATGGAACCCCACAGAGAATGATGAGATGAACAAGTGACTCAGGGCCATAGCCAATCAGCCAACAAAGGATAAACCAAGGAGACAGACACCAATGATTTTCAACAAAACCTAAATCAGAAGTACAGAGACCCCTAAGATCTCAACAATAAAACAGCCTTAATACCCACCACAACTCAGGGAACTGAGTGGAAGAGGGGGCAGAAAGATTGTGAGAGCCTTGGTGGGGGAGAATACCCAAAGTCATGGCAGCCCTCAGTAGCAACACTCTAAGACCGGGCTATCTCCTAGGCTATCCATGGTCCCCAGCCCCAAGGACTGATCCAGACTGCCCACAGAGGAGGATATCCAGCTAATCGGGGATGGGGAAGAGGGGCATTGGGGAACTGGGGATAACAACTTATTGGTTGCCCATTAAATAATGTAACTCATTATGGACAATAAAAAAAGAAAAATGCCAAGGAGATAAGTAAAGCACACTTCAGGGTGTGTGCTTGGGAAAGCACCTCTCTAGACAATGAGACTGTGAGAGTTTTGACTTAATCCATGGATGAATTCAAATCTAATTTACTACAAGGAAGTGTTGGAACTGAGGCAAGTGGAGCCTGGTTGGAGGAAGTAAGTCACATGCAGTTGCAATCAGCTTTCTAGTTGCAGAAAAAAGCCAAACAAAAGCGGCTTGTGGAGGAATGGGTTTATTTGGCTTATGGACTTGAGGGGAGACTCCATCCTGGCAGGGAAAACGATGGCATGAGCAGAGGGGTGGACATCACCTCCACCACAGCACTGAAAACAGCAGGAAGGTGTGCCAAACACTAGCAAGAAGAAGCTGGCTTATAACCCCCATAAACCAGCCCCCAACAACACAACTCCATCAAGGTTATAAAACCCAAACTGCCATCAGTTGAAGATTGATCAATCAGAACACATTCATTTGTTTGTGGGGGACACCTGGATCCAGCCATGACACATGGGTACTGTATCTTCTGACCCTTCCTATTTCTACTCCACTGATTCCTGTCTTCCTTAAAATAAACAGCCTCCTCCTCCACAGCGTCATGAGTGATCTGCCTCACTGTGGGCCCAGATCAGTGGATCCAGAAGATGATGAGCGGTGGGAATTAGGACCAGGGAGAGCAATATAGAAAGAAGAAGTAGATGATTGTGAAAACCCTTAGTAAGTGTCGCCAATGACACTTGGTAATGCATTGAGTAGAAGTGAGGATGAAAAGAAATCAAACATTCACTGGTGACAAGTTACTGGATTGTGGCAGTGTTGTTTAGAAAGAAAGAAAGAAAGAAAGAAAGAAAGAAAGAAAGAAAGAAAGAAAGAAAGAAAGAAAGAAAGAAAGAAAGAAAGAAAGAAAGAAAGAAAGAAAGAAAGAAAGAAAGAAAGAAAGAAAGAAAGAAAGAAAGAAAGAAAGAAAGAAAGAAAGAAAGAAAGGCAAGTTAGAGGGAGGAAGGTGATAGGTTCTAGTTGGAATATATTGAATTTTAGAAGTCTGTGGGACACCCATGTGAAGATGCCAACATGCAGTGATAACAGGGGAAGAGTTGATGCTCATCAGAACATTCTAGCCCAGAACACGGTTGAGGAAGGCTTGCAAGGGGCTTGAATCTGCCTTCCCAGCATGACTCGGCTGGGAGCATATGACGAGGTCATTTAGCACAAAGCAAAGCCACTTTCTATAGAGAGAACCACTGGGAACCGCAGGGCACCATGTGTCTGAGAAAGGGCTGTGAGTAGACAGTGCTTTTTATATTGTCCAACACATGTGCCAAGGGAATGGGATGACCACCTTCTTTCTCAAAAGAATTCAGTTTAAATTCCTTTTGACACAAAAGAGCCACTTTTGGTATGATTGTGGATTCTGGAGCAGAGTGGTATGCATGGAAAGATCTATGGAATAGCTCTCTTATCACAAATCATGAGAGTCCCGTCAAATGAAGCAAGGCAAAGGGACCCTAGCGCACTGGGAAAGGCAGTGTCTCTCCCCACTGTCAATAGGAACACGTTAGAGAGAAGAAATTTTAGATGAGAAAAGACATGAGACCAAAGCCTCACCTGACCAGATCACCAGGAGCCCTGACAATGAAGTCAGGCCAGAGCCCACCCACAGTGTAATGCCTAGTTTGCACCTGCCCAGTAAAGAGACCTACGTCTGTTCCTAATAGGCCTTCCTTTCATTAGCAGAACTGGAAATTCTAGGTCCCTGTTGATGTGTAAAGTCACACTGACACTAATGTACTGTCAAGCACACTTCTCTAAGCCCTCATCTCTACCAAAAGTGGGAAAAATTCTTAACTTAGAAGGTCTGTGTAACACCATTTTTACCAGGTCTTATGTTCACAATGACATTCCATTAAGCCCATTCATACTAACTGATTAGCGCCTCCTTTCCCAGTGCTCTGTGGTCTGTGACCTAAAGACACCTCCAACTTGAGAACCTTTGATATCCTGGAATGAATTTCCAGTTCCTCAGAGCTCAGTGAGCTTAGACAACTCATTTTATTCACACACATACTGTCCCATTTTCAGCAGTGGTAAATGGTGTTTGGCCACTGTTGTAGTCAACTTTCTCTGTTGCTGCGCACGCAGAAAGAACCCAAGCAAAAGCGGCTTGTGGAGGAATTTGGCTTACAGACTTGAGGGGAGACTCTATCCTGGCAGGGAAAACGATGCCATTAGCAGAGGCTGGACATCATCTCCACCACAGCACTGCAACCAATGGCAGGAAGGTGTGCCAAACACTGGCAAGGGGAAGCTGGCTTATAACCCCATAAGCCTGCCTCCAACAACACAGCTCCAGCGAGGTTGTAAAACCCAAACTGCCATCAGCTGAGGATTGATCTATCAGAATACATTCATTTGTTTGTGGGGGACACCTCCTCAAACCATGACAGCCACCAAGATCAGTATTACAGTTATAATTAAAGACTGCTATGTATAAAATTGCAAAACACAATCTGAAGTCAACCTATAAGAGTCAGATTTCAGTAAGGTATCTGCTAGCATATTCATTTGAGAGAGAGAGAGAGAGAGAGAGAGAGAGAGAGAGATGCTGTAGAACACCACCTAAGAGCACCAGGGAGAGTACCATGCAGTAACAGCTAAAGGCACAGCAGGCTTGGGAGAAACTCTTCGCAGCTCAGGAGACCTAAGTTTTCACTCACAACAAAGTCATGTTCTCAGCTCTTTGAAAGAATAAAAGCAGGGTGCTGGTAATAACCAAAAAGATTTCATTAAGTACGACCCCTGTCAGGTTAATCTGACATTCTTCTAAGGTAGTGTGACCACCTGGTAGGTTAAGGGGAAGAAGATTGTGTGGCTTTGTTAAAGAGGGGAGGCAACAGCAATTCCTCAGGAAGATTGAAACCACACTGGGCTTGTGACATCGTCCTGCCCTGAATGTCGGATGCAGATACAGCATCTGTTTATGGGAAAATGGCTCAAAGGCTGAATGCAAAAGTATAAAGGTGAATCATCATTCACTGAAAATAGCAGCATTTCTCTGACTCTAAAGTTTATCTTTTGAATAATACCTATCCAGCAATTGTAAAATAGAAAAAAAAATCAGGTCACCTGCTGAAAGCAAGCAATTATGAATAATCAAAATTCCTTCCACAGGACCCAAAACACAAAGAAATGCAGATCATAAATATTTGACAGGTTCCATTGTCTAGTTAAGCTCACTGACAAAAATAACAGGTATTGCCTTAGGAAAAGAAAAACCAATACTCATCTCAAATCCTGAGACTTTTTGAAGATCATTTTACAGTTACGGCAGCTTGCTTCTGAAGTCTTCAAACCACTGTGCAAACAATTACGATCTCCACAGTGCTGTGCTGCCAAGGGAGAGGGGCTTTGAGAAAATACAGCAAGGTGACCTCGACAGCCACCAGTGGATACGGATGAAAGCAAATCTGTTTCTAGCCTCCTGTTTCAACTTTCTCACTATGTGATTTCCATATTCCTTTCAAATACATGCCCCTAGGAATTTTTCACCAGAAATGAAAAGCCTCTTCTCAACGACTAAAAATATGACACACAAACACACCCGAAAAACAGAAGAACTGTGACCTGCTAATTTCTGTGCCCACAAACTGGCATAGAACGGATACTAAACAAATACTTTGTAAATCAATTAATCCAATTAAGCAGCCACAAAAAAATCCATCTCTTTAACATACAAGTATTATAATCAAATTGACCCGGATCCATGAATTATACATTTATTTATTAAGAATGGGATATTTTTTAGGATTCTTACCTGTAAGAATAGTTTTTAAAAGTTTTCTCTTTATTTAAATAGTCGTGTTCAAACAAAATAGCTTGCTACTTGAATTCAGAATTCCCCATTCATATCACAGAATGTGACCCTGAACACTACGAAGTATAGAGCTACTGAGTCACTTTACCCTCTCTCAGGGACTCTGGAAAAAAAAAGAATTGTTTGCAAAAATTGGGCCTGAAAATAATGACTTTACTTAGGACATAAATGAAAGAGTCCGAGATTTGATCCACTAGTTCGTTAGATCCTAGAAGTTACTTATGAAAAATAATCCAAATATCACCAGAATATCCAGAAGAGGAGAGGAGGTAAAATAAAGAGAAAAGCTAACCCTTGCATACTCTAAAGAGAAGTGTTTCTGCTCCAGACCAAAGAGACTGTGTGGAACTGATTTCTGATTAAACTAAATTTTGATCTCTGACTCTACAGAAATAGCTTTAAAAATCATTTTCTCTGCTACTCTAGAGATTGAGATATTCAAAATTTGCTTGTACATTTCATCTTTAAATTATCCACTTGGGGTAATTTTAAAGAGCCAAGTATAGGGCTGGAGAGATTGCTCACCGGTTAAAGGTGCTTGCTTGCAAAGCCTGGCAGTCTGGATTCGATCCTCTGGTACCCAGATAAAGCCAAATGCGCAAAGTGGAGCATGCATCTGAAGTTCATTTGCAGTGGCAAGAGGCCCTGGCATGCCCGCACCCCCCTATAAATTGTTAAATAAAATGTTTTACAAAGAATCAAGTAAGAAGGGATGGTGTCACACCTATGCATGAGTGTGAGCATATGGAACTATCCCAAACTCACTTTCATTTGTCACCCAAGACAACGGATGCCAGTCACCCTCAATCACAAAGTGCCTTCTGGAGACCACCACATGGGACTGGCAAGGAAGTGCCAGTGTCCTGCAGGCAGGCTCATGCTGATATATTGAAGAGGTAAACTGAGGCAGACCATAGGGAGGACTTCCCTGTACATCAAAGCTATAGGGAATCCCCTCCCTTCCATCCTCTCTGAGGGGTGGTAAGAACCTTGTCTTCCCCTCAAGCTGACACACAGGGTCTCCATAGAAGCCCCCGGGTGAGGGTGATACTGCTATCTTGAAGCTTGGGAAACAGTGGACTTGGGCCTTGTACCACAGAAGTAGATACAGCTGAAGTTGTCTTGAAGAGAGTTAATGATAAATAGTACTATGTTTGGATAGGAACTAAATTCTCACCAAAGATGGGTAAAAAAAATTCTTCACCTTTATGTGGATCAGATTCAAGAGAAGAGAGATAAAGGAGAAGAGAGGATTCCAGCATGAGGTCATAGATCCCAACCAAAACGTAGTCTTGAAATTTGAGAAGTCCTTAGGAGAAAGAGGCTGAAAATAAACAGTAAAGAGACACAGGCTAGAAAGATGGCTCATCAGTTAAGGCACTCATCTGCAAAGCCTAACAACCTGGGTTTGATTCCCCAGGACCCACATAAAGTCAGATGCCCAACGTGGCACATTTATGTATCTGGAATCTGTTTGCAGAGACTAGAGGCTCTGGTGCACCCATATTCTCTCTCTCTCTCTCTCTCTCTCTCTCTCTCTCTCTCTCTCTCTCTCTCTCTCTGCAAATAAATAAATTTTTAATAAAAAGATGAAGTCCTTTGTTAAGTGAGGATTGACATCTTGACATGTTGAGCACCAACACAAGTTGTTCATTGCCTGTTTTAGTGAAAGTAAGTGAATCCACCGAGGCAGCAGGAGGTGTGGATTGTTACAGCCTCAGACAGCTTCAGACAAGCAAACAAGAGGGCTCCTGCCCCTGGGCAGGTATTGTTCCTTCCAGGCTGAAGCAGGGGAGATGGAGGGAACATGCAGCCACACGATGCATTTCTTGCACTGTCGTGATGACAAGAGAAGGTAAAAGACATTAAGTGATAATATTCAGCAGCTGGCCTAGATGTATCCAGCAGAAGTTAACCCTTTACACAGCAAGACAAGAGCCACTGGATCTCACTGCTGTGTGAAATGCAGAGAAGGAGAGATTTGAAGGTCCTTACCAGGAGTGCAGGGCATGGGAGAAGTTGGACTATGGGTGCTAGGTTGTGATGAGATGGAAGAAAGGAGTTCTGGGTGGTGCATGCCTTTAATCCCAACAGTCATGAGGCAGAGATAGGAGGCCAGCCTGGAACTACAGAGTGAGTTCCTGATCAGCCTGGGCTAGAGGGAGATCCTACCTGGAAAAAAAAATTTCAGGCATGCTGTTGCACAATAGGTTTAACTATAGATGGCTATGAGGCGTAGCTTATTTCAAAAAGCTATAAAAAAATTTTGAGATTATTTTTACGACAAACAGATAAGAAATGCAGAGCTGGGAAAATAGTCCTGTGGGTAAGAGAACTTGGTGTTATAAGCATGAAGACCAGAGTTTAATCCCCAGCACCCACGTAAAAGCCAGGCATTGGAGTTAACCTTTCTCTCATTGCTGCAACAAAGAACCCAAACAGAAGCAGCTTGGGGAGGAATGGGTTTATTTGGCTTACAGACTCAAGGGGAGACTCCATCCTGCCAGGGAAAAGGATGGCATGAACAGAGGGTGGATATCACCTCCACCACAGCACTGCAAACAGAGGCAGGAAGGTGTGCCAAACACTAGCAAGGGGAAGCTGGCTTAAAACCCCCATAAGCCCACCCCCAACAACACAGCTCCATCGAGTCTCCAACACCCAAATTGCCAACAGCTGGGGATCGACCATTCAGAACACATTCATTTGTGGGGGACATCAGGATCAAACCATGACACCAGGTATGCCTGCATATGACTGTAACCCTAGAGACTAAGAGGGGAGAAGACAAGAGGATCCTTGGGGATTGCTGGTCAGCCAATCTATCCTAAAACTGGTGAGCTCTGCATTTAGCAAGAGACAGGGAAGTAATGAAAAAGAGCCACCGAGAAGACCTAATGTTATCTCTGGCTCCACACTCCTGTGTATGGGGTGTGTGCATGCACACACATGCATGTAGCAAATGGACACGAGCATGCACACATGCCACATATTATACACGCATACCAAAATTTTTTAAAGCAAAATGTTTGAGAAGGTAGCTATGTTTAATCTGATTTACTATATCTATTGAAATACCACAATGTAGCCCATAAATGTGTACCATCTTAACGTTTTGGTGTATCAGCTCAAAAGTTTTTAACTTTAGAAAAATGAATAAATATTAGGGGCTGGGAGGATGGCTCAGTCTGTTAAGTGCTTACCGTACAAGCATGAGGACCTGAGTTCATATCCCAGCACTCACATGAAAGCCTGTCCAGTGATGCTCACCTGTCATCCCAGCACTGGGGAGAGGGAGACAGGAGGACGCTGGGGCTTGATGGCTAGCTAATGTAGCCAACTTGTGAACTCCAGCCTCAGTGTTAGACCCCATCTGAAAAGACAAGGTGGGGGCTGGAGAGATGCCCCAGCAGTTGAAAGTGCTGGCTTGCAAAGCCTGATATCCTGGGTTTGATTCCTCAGTACCCACATAAAGCCAAATGCACAAAGGGGCACATGCAGTTGGAGTTTGTTTGCAGTGTCAGGAGGCCCTGACTTGCCCATACTCACCTGTATCTATCTATCTATCTATCTATCTATCTATCTATCTATCTATCTATCATCTATCTCTCTATCTGCCTCTTTCTGTCTGTCTCAAATAAATAAATAAAAATATTTTTATGAGTAAGGTGGATAACAAATGAAGAAGATACCCAGTGCCCAATACCTTTGGTCTCCACACATGTATGCCCACACACATCAAACACAATCTTAGATAAATGATTTACTGCCCCCGAAAAGTTAATACACAACTCAAGACCCTCTCCCTCCCTGACTTCCTTCTTCATCTGGCCACAAATTCATCTAGCCTCTCTTGCCAGATCTTTCTCCATGATGTGTCTTGCTAGTCTATATGCAGCACCAGTCCTAATTACTTTGAACTACCTTTAAGGGAATCACCCCTCAATTACAAATCCTTCTTATCAAATTAGAGGCATTTTTTTCTATGACAATGAAACCAAGCTCTGTGCTCTGCCGGATGTGAACAAAGTATGTCCTATTTCCCTTGGCTCTTCAGGAGAAAAGAATGCAAACCATTCAATCTGCCCTCTTTTTTCTCTTACTTTTTCTATAAATAAGATCATGGTGCCTAAATCCCCAGATTTCACACTTTCTTTTTCTACTAATTAGCCCTGATATCTTCCCTCCGCTCTTCCACTATTCCTTTCTCATAATTTTCTCGGCTTAAAAAAAGAAAAATATTTGAAACTCAGAATTTCTATTTTCCCATTTAACAACTAGCACACACATTTTTCTAATATATTTGTGCATTATATTTCCTTGGTACATCCAATGCCTAATTAGGCGAGCTAAAATGGTAATAGGAATACAAATAATCTTGAAAGATTTTTTTGTCTGATTTAGTGGGCACTGTACAATCTTTGTTTTGATACAGTTTCAGCCAATTTATTTTACAGACTCTTTTTTCTTAAGCTGATGTTAAAATAACTGTGAGGGACATCACATATTAAATAAAGCTGGGGATTTGGAGGTAAACTGAGAGAAGCATTGTACATACAACTGGAATTTATTATATCTTGTGCTAATCCACAAAACAAAGGTGATATTATTTGCTTAGCCTGTAAGACACTTAAGCTATCCTATAAATTAGAGTGAGGCCATCTGTAGCTATGAAATATTCATATTCCTATAAGGCATCAATGAGGATTATCATTTACTCCATTTAGAACTAGTACCAATTGTTTCACAAAACCTTGAATACAGGAAATGTCTGCTACAAATACTGCTTTATTTTTCTAAATAAAATTGAATCTTAACTCAAGTTCTAACTGCCCAAGGTTGACAAGAACATGACCAATCAGATGCCAGTGGTGCATTATAAGAAAGGATCAAACAACAACCACAAAGGGCCAGGGAGATGACTCAGTCAGTAGGAGCACATCATGCAAGCTTGAGGACCAAATTCAATTCCTAGAACCCATTTACAAAAAAAGCCAGTTATGGTGATGGTGAAGGTGGTGGTGATGGTGAAGGTGGTGGTGGTGGTGAAGTTGATGGTGATGGTGGTGGTGGTGAAGTTGATGGTGATGGTGAAGGTGAAGGTGATGATGAAGGTGATGGTGAAGGTGATGGTGGAGGTGATGATGGTGAAGGTGATAGTGAAGGTGATGGTGAAGGTGGTGATGATGGAGGTGATGGTGAAGGTGATGGTAAAGGTGATGGTGAAGGTGATGATGAAGGTGAAGGTGATGATGAAGGTGATGATGAAGGTGGTGATGGTGAAGGTGATGGTGAAGGTGATGGTGAAGGTGATGGTGAAGGTGATGGTGAAGGTGATGAAGGTGATGGTGAAGGTGATGATGGTGAAGGTGATGGTGAAGGTGATGATGGTGAAGGTGATGGTGATAGTGAAGGTGATGGTGAAGGTGGTGATGGTGATGGTGAAGGTGATGGTGAAGGTGATGGTAAAGGTGATGGTGAAGGTGATGGTGAAGGTGAAGGTGGTACACACTCGTAGTCACAGAGCTGGGGAGGCAGAGACAAGAGGTTCCCTAAGGCTTGCTGGTCAGTCAATCTAGCTTACTTGGCAAGTTCCAGGCCAATGAAGCCCTCTGGCACACAAAAGGTGGGTGGGGTTCCTGACAAGTGACTCCTGGGGTTGTTCTCTGTCTTACACACACATGCGCTCACACACACACACACACACACACACACACACACACACACACATGCACGCACAAAAACAAAACAAAATACAAGGCTTACCTAGTCCAGAGAAGTAAGAAGGCCCCAGATCCCCTCTGCCCATTCAAAGGCCGTTAGTGTTCAGTATCCATGGTATTCTATGCTTCCATCCCATTTCAGGTAGAAGTGAAAGGAATTAGATATTCTCAACTTCCTGGACTCTCACCCAATTCCTGTACCAATGTCAGGGAATCTAACTTCATGGCCTGGAAAGTGAACCTCTGCTCTCCAGCCTTTAAGGATTTTACAATTTACAAGTAAGAAACCCTCTTGGGCTGTCTACCCCAGTCATCAGAGTGGCATGCCACCTTTGAAATTATAAGGTATCCTGGGAACTGGGGAGACAGCTCAGTAAGTAAAATGCTTCCCTTGCAAACATGAGAACTTAAGGTTGATACCCAGAACTCAAGTAAAAATGCTGGATTTGGTGGTAAACTTGTAATCCCGGTGCTGGAGAGACACAAACAGGAAGATTCCTTGAGAGTAAAGATAAAAAGGAAGAAAAAAATTATATTCTTTTATTGCATGTGTGTGTGATGTACATGTATTTATGTATGCTTATGTGTGTACAGGTACATGTGTATGTGTGTGTACAGATGTCTGGAGGCCAGAAATCAATATCCTATCTCTTCCTCAATTCCTCCTCATCTTATTTTCACTTGCCTGGAGGTTCTTTCTGTCTTCTCCTCACCAGCACTGATATTACAGGCATGGGCCACCCTGCCTGGCACTTTATGTGAATATTAAAAACCCAAACTCAGGTCCTCATACTTTGTAGAAAGCACCTGGCCCACTGAGCCATCTCTCCACAGCCCCTTGAATGTTTATATCCCTACATAATGCCACCTGTAGGTATCGATTAACCTCTGTGTCTACCCATAATCTAAGTATAATATCATATGTCCAATGTCCCTAAACATTAGCCAGACCTCTGCCCTACACACAAGCAAATATCTTTAAATGATAAAAACATTCCCATCTTGAATCTGATACAGTTTTATTAGGCAATTTGTTTCCTTTTTGGTAGTTTTCATATCAAAAACTGTAAATTTATTTCCAACATGAACTGCGCTTAAAGAGTTTCTGATGATTCATGGGAACAAATGGAATTTCTACTTAAAGATAATTTCTTTCAGTATCAAATCGTGTGTTTTTTTCAATATAGCTTTCACTGCATTTGGAACAGTATATTGAGTCCCCCTAAGCTTGATGCTTTTTGTTATTTACTCTTCACTTGAAATCATCTCTTTCTGACATTATAATCTGTTGCCATGGAAATGATTATTGTGTGTCAAGAGACCAAAAGATAATGACTTCATGGGTAGCTTAAGTAGCAGGAACCGACAAAAATCTCAGTAACAAAGATACAATTTTACATTGAAGGTGCTAGTCATAATGTGCTTCAGAAAGCAGAGCTGGAAATAAAATGTCACTTGAATGTGTCTGTGGATTCTTGAGGAAACTCTCATTAGTCTTCGTTGGAGAAGAACAAGTTGTTACGAGCTCATGATTCCCCTAGAGTGCTTCAGAAAACGCCAGACTGAAGCTCACTTTTACAGACATTACCTGTGTTGCCTGAGCCTCTTGGCCTGTGTCAAAAAGGTAACTGTGGCTCTTTTGAGAACCTTCTCTGTCTTCGCAGGGAGAGTTGTCAAGATAAAGGCGAGGACTTGCCAGGAGTTTTGCAAAGATAGGAGCAGACAGTGTCAGATAGGATTTTCCTGATGGCTGTCGATTTCAGCTGAGGTACAGAGTGGAAGCAAAGGGCGCTCTATATACCCCACATTCTAAAGGCAGCCACCCAGGGGCCCCTTCTTACCACAGCCCACAGCACCCACTAGCAAGAGCTTCTGCTGTCACAGCAGACTGTCTCAGTACTGCTCAAGCCTGGCTCTGTAACAGAATGAGGTAGACTTTCCACAGTACCCATGTCCGGGCCCAAACCAAATGTCCTAATGTCTGTGATAGAGCCATCAGGATCAGCAGGTGATACTAATATGTAACTAACATGTAACCAACATGTAATCACAACAGAAGGCTAAGAATCTTTGGAGTTGTACAGTGTTTGGTACTGGTAAGTGACCTAGCTTCTCTCTCTTCTTTCTTAGCCTGGGATCAAGAAACTCTGCATTGAAGAGAATTTTTCTATGTGTCCCAAAAAAACTCACTCACATACCCTAAAGAAAGTGTCCCTTTTGGGTATCAGACAAGTATGGGGTTCTAATATTCAGAATAAGTGTTGATGAATATGTTAAATAATTTGTTCATGGCTATCATCATAAAACATATGCATGTTAAATTTTCACATTGTATCTCTTAAATGTATTCAATCTCTGATAATTAAGTATTTTAAAATAGGGCTGGAGAAATTTCTCAGTGGTTAAGGCCCCTGCCTGCAAAGCCTAACAACCCAGAGTTCAATTGCCTAGTATCCACGTAAGGCCAGATGCACAAGGTGGCACGTGCATCTGGAGTTCATTTGAAGTGGCAGGAAGTCCTGGCACACCCATTTTCTCTCTCTCTCTCTCTCTCTCTCTCTCTCTCTCTCTCTCTCTCTCTCTCTCTCTTTCTCTCTCTCTCTCTGATAAGATATTTTAAAGGAAAATATGCCCTAGAAGAAACTAAAACCAAATGTGCTTGATAATTTTGCCAGAGCTATTCCATTAATAACTTTTGAGATGCGAGAAAACATTGCTCTTTCCCAGTGAATCCTTCCCAGTCTCCTCTTGGCCTAATGATCTAAAGCTTTAACAGCTCTGGCTTGGCCAGGCAAGGAGACTAGACTTGGTCTTCCCATCTAACAGTGCCAGTCATGTGTTGTTCCCAATCCACAGCTGGCAAATTGCAGTTTTAGGATCTGAACAAGACATGAACAACTTTAGACATAATGAAACTTCAACTAAGCAAGTTCTCTGAACTCAAAGATTTCTCACAAATTAGTCATGTCCTGGGAATCCACTCCTGATAAAGTAAGCGCTGAGTCGCCTCACACTGTCAAGGCTGCATTGAGAGGTTATGACAATGCTGAATGCTGACTGTGTGATTTTAAACATGAGCTCTGGTTATTCCAAGCTATTCCTGAAAGAACCCCAGAAGGAGTTTTTATTCACTCATAGATAGAAAAAGAAAGCTACTCATTTAAATTGTAAAAATCCTCCATTCCCTAATAAATAGAACCATTCTAAAACAAGGATCAGCCAGACATGGTGGCACCAGCCTTTAATCCCAGTGCTCAGGAGGTAGAGGTAGGATCTCTGTGAGTTAGAGGCCAACCTAGGATGACAGAGTCAATGCCAAGTGAGCCTGGGCTAGGGTGACACCCTATTTCAGAAAAAAAAAATGGTAAGCGTATTCATCAATATTACATAAGAGAAGTCAACTACTCAGCTAAAGTCCTCATCAATCAAAAATTACTTGGGTTTTCCAATTTCCCATGAAATCAACATACAATTCATCTCTTGGTGGACACACAGCCATAATCTATTAGCAACATACTCAGGGATCTCAATGACAAGGAGAAGGACTCTGGAGAGTCCAATGATCTGGGTCCGTGGGTTACTTAGGGGGTTGCAGCGCGCATCAACCCCCTGTTCACCCACGGGAACTGGGTGAGCAGAGGCTTGGAATAGCCGTGAGCCGGCGAGAGATGCGACTCTCGGGAGACAGCGGCAGTGGGCAGATCTCAAAACTTTATTCTCACATCTAACTTTATATACAATCTAGGGATGGGCTGCATCGCC
>PVHP010040456.1:0-15901 GCA_004024765.1 Zapus hudsonius | reverse complement strand
TCTGGCTATATATACACGTGGGTACTGGGACTCAAACCCAGGCTGACAGGCTTTGCAAGGAAGTAACTTTAACTACTGAGCCATCTCTCCAGCCCCATACAAGTTTCTTGTGGGGCCCTGCTAAGAGACATGGAGGATATAGGGTTTTGCTGAGACCGGAAGGCATCCAAGACTGTCTCCTTCTGTTAAGAAAGTTGAGATGAGTCTGAGGCCCCGATAAATCTCAAGCATATCCTGGACCCTCCAGCCTCCAGGCAGGCCACAGCTGTGCCCTGAGATAAGCAGGCAATTCAAGGCCTAAACTCAGTCCAGCTGTAATAACAAACCTAAACAATAACAGTTCCTCTACAGCCATCACCATTCCATACATGTCTAGAGTCACATAGCCCCCTCAACTTATCTATGCAAACTAGGCATCCACAGGCTACTGGCCCCTGCCAATCCACTCATGAGATGTCCACAGACTATCCTGTCCCTACCAATCCCCTTGCTGCCTATGCCTCTACCTCTGCCTTTTTCTCTATATAAACAACTTTTATCTATACAATAAATGATCTGCCCTCTGCGGTTGTATCCCGAGAGTCATATCTCTCGTCGGCTCACAGCTATTCCAAGCCTCTGTTTCCCAGCTCTCTGGACAAACAGGGAGTTGATGTGGGCTGCAACTACCCCACTAACCCACCGGACTACAGTTTCTTATAGCAAACTTCAAGTGAAATAGCTTTTCCTTGCTGTGACAGTGTGTTCCTCAAGGGTGTAGATGAATGGGGTCACTCCTACTACCTGTTAGAAGAATGCTTCCAATTCACCCAAAATGAGAGCCAACACCTTCCTTTGTCCCAACTTTCCCCCACATAGAACCTAAATTCTTAAAATATATATATATATATATATATATATATATATATATATATATATATATATATATATATATTGGTTTTTCGAGGTAGGGTCTTGCTATAGTCCAGGCTGACCTGGAATTCACTATTTAGTCTCAGGGTGGCCTTGAACTCATAGTGATCCTCCTACCTCTGCCTCCCGAGTGCTGGGATTAAAGGTGTGCGCCACCACGCCCGGCTATTTTTATGACAATTTATTTGCAAAGAGAGGGTGGGGAGAGTTGGCATGCATGCCAGGACCTCCTGCCACTGCAAACAAATTCCAGACATATGTGCCACTTTATGCATCTGGCTTTATGTGGGCACTGGAAATCAAACATGGGCCATCTGGTTTTGCAAGCAAGCTCCTTTAACCACTGGGCCATCTCTCCAGCCTGCTAAAAATATTTTAAAATTTATTTGCAAGCAGAGAGAGAATAGAGAGAAGAAAGGAAGAATGGGCACACCAGGGCCTCTAGCCGCTGCAAACAAGCTCCAGGTTCATGTACCACTTTGAACATCTGGCTTTATGTGGGTACTGGAGAATCAAACTGGGTTTGTTAGGTTTTACAGGCAAGTGCCTTAACCACTGAGCAGTCTCTCCAGCTCTAATTTTTTTTAATATTCTAATTTTTATTTACTTGCTACAACCACATTATGCCCTAGTCAAAGTCACAAAGACCTTGATATTTTAATTTCTCTTGGTCTATTGTTTCTCATCCAAGCTTTACGTCATTTTGTCCGTGATGCCTGGCTACCATAGCTCATGACTTCAGGCTTTTTCTCAACAACATCTTCAACTCTGGTTCCCTTAAACTATTGTACATTCTCTGTGCATAGTCTATAAAATTCAATATCAGATCTACCTTTTTTATTTTTTCAATATTTTTGTTAAGAATTTAAATATGTAAACATCCTATAATTTGACCATGATCCCCCTCCCATTACCCTTATTAGTTCCCCCACACACACCGTACCCCAATTCCAGTTAATCTCTTTCCTCTTTGCATGTAGTCCCTACTCTGTTTGGATATCTCATTCTCCACCTTCCTCCTCCACCAACTATGTCAAAATGTTGATGTTGCAGGTCTTACGGAGGTAGTAACCTCCACTGTAAGGTTACAAATGTACCTGTCCCTTCATGTCTGGAGGGTAGTGTCCCCAAGCATTCCCCTCCACTCTCTGGCTCTTACATTCTTTCTGCCCCTTGGGGGTGTGTGACAGAGATGTCACATGTAGTGTGGGATTCTCAAGAACCTCATGTTTTCAGCATTTTCATGAGTTCTGAGACTCCCCAGTACCCAAGGCCATCTCCAGAAAGGAACTTTCTAGAGCAGTGCTGATATTCGTTCCACCACCTCTCTGCAAGGTTCCCCGAGTCCCGGCAGGTGTGAGAGATGTCTCTTCCAGTGCTGAGTGCTCGTGTCCCTTCTCATCACCGTGATGAATCTTGGGTCTCCCTTGTTTTCTGTCACTTCCATCTGCTAAAAAACAGCTTCTCCCAGGCACTTCAGGGCTGGGACCTGGAGCAGAACCAAATTCTTGATGCCCAACTGTTCTCATTGCTTTTCTGCCTCATTAAGACCCAGGACAGCTGTTGCCCATGCTTTGAATTGTAACATTCCACAGGCACTTCGTAAGAGCCCGATGTAGATGACCTCCTTGTGACTGAGCTGTGGTTGCTCATGTCGTGTCGCTTCAGCAGGATTTGTGGTTCTTCTTTGGACTGTTTCCAAATTCTTCATGATGAGCATGGAGCCCATCAACATCTTTTTAATTTTGTTGTTTTCAAGGTAGGGTCTCACTTTAGCCCAAGCTGTTCTGGAACTCCCTCTGCAGTCCCAGGCTGACATAGACGATGAAATCACATGCCTGACTAACATGTATTAAAGTTGATTTAACTTTATTAAATATATTATTAAAATTAATTAATTTGATTTAATTTAATGTATTAAATTTGATTGTGGCTTTGTGTTCAGTCCAGGGACTGATTCATAATAAATCTGTTTTTGTTCCCACTGTATTCTGAACATCTTGTAACACGTTCTCTTTCAGCGTGCAACATAAAGAGCCTGGAATGGTTTGGAGAGGGCTTATCAGTTGAGGGTGCTTTCTTGCAAAGCCTGACAACCCAGGTTTAATTCCCCAAATCCAGATGTACAAAGCGGCACATGCAGTTCATCTGCAGTAGCAAGAGGCCCTGGCATGCCCATTCTTTCTCTCTCTCTCTCTCTGCTTGCAAATAAGTAATTAAAATTATTGCTATCTATGGTTATCGACCTGTATAAAAGCACACCAGGACTTTTTGCCTGTCAAACTATAACGTTGATCCATTGATCAACATTTCTCCTCCACCCCCACCCCATCCTCCAGCTCCTTCCCAGTCTGCTCTCGACCTCCATGATGCCAACTCTTTATATTCCACTTACAAGGGGATCAAATGGCACTTGTCTTTCTGTGCCTGGCATATTTTCTTCCAGTCTTATCAAAGATGCAATGAAAGGATCTAGTCTTGGTTTTGTTTTTCAGACAAGTGCCTTAACTGCTGAGCCATCTCTCCAGCCCTTGTTTTGGGGTCTCAATCTAGCCCAGGCTAATCAGGAACTCACTCTGTAGCCCAGACTGGCCTCAAACTCACACCACCACCTACCTCAGCCTCCTGAGTGCTGGGATTAAAGGACTGAGCTACCATGCCAGGTCTATTCTGCTTTTTTGTTTGTTTTTAATGTCTGAAAGTATGACATATATACATTTTTTTTATCCAGGCCACAGTTGAACACTTACATTGTTTCCATTTCTTGGCTTTCTTTTTTCTTTTCACTTTTTTTGCTTTTTATTGTCCATAATGAGTTACAACAATTAGTGGGCAAACAATGAGTTGTTATCCCCAATTCCCCGCTGCCCTCCCCTCCCCACTCCGCTGGATAACCTCCTCCATGGGTCATCTGGATCAGTCCTTGTGACAGGGGACCATGGATAGCCTAGTATTCAGCCAGGATCTCCTGGCCATGCCTCTGGATAATCTCCCCCACCATGGCTCTCACAATCTTTCCGCCCCCTCTTCCGCTCAGTTCCCTGAGTCGTGGTGGATGAGTATTAAGGCTGCTTTAAGGTTGTGAGCTTAGGAGTCTTTGTGTCGAAAATCGTTGGTTTCTGTCTCACTGGCTTATCCTGTGTTGATTTAATGGCTGTGGCTGTGGGCCCCTTAAATAATATTTAATTTATTTATTTATTCTGGTCGTGGGATTGCTGGACATATAATAGTTTCTTTTAAAAATTTGAGGAGAAACTTTCATACTGTTTTCCATACACATTTTTTGCCCTTGTTATCTTGAATCTTTCTAACAATAAATAACCTTTCTTACTAGAGCAAGATGATATCTCACTATAATTGTGCATTGGTGATGTGGACATTTTTTTATATGCTTGCTGACCGTTCGGATATTTCCTTTTTTCTATTTAGGTCAATGGTCCCTTTTTGTTTTGTTCTTGAGTTTTTTTTTCTTTTTCTTTTGGTTTTTCATGGTAGGGTCTCGCTCTAGCCCAGGCTGACCTGGAATTCACTATGTAGTCTCAGGGTGGCCTTAAACTCATAGTGATCCTCCTACCTCTGCCTCCCGAGTGCTGGGATTGAAGGTGTGCCCCACCATGCCTGGCTCTGCTCTTGAGTTTTTAAAGTTCCATATACATTTTGGATAGCAAGCTCTCCCATTCTGAAAGTTATTTCTTCACTCAATTATTTCCTTTGCTATAGGGAGCTTCTCAGTTTGATTTTTTTTTTTTTGCCTTTTTTTCAAAAATCTGTTCCTGAAAAAAATCTGTTCTCCATTCCAATGTCTTTTTTTGGAGGGGGGTTTCGAGGTAGGGTCTCGCTCTAGTCCAGGCTGACCTGGAATTCACTATGTAGTCTCAGGGTGGCCTTGAACTCATGGCAATCCTCCTGCCTCTGCCTCCAGAGTGCTGGGATTAAAGGCGTGCTCCACCACACCCGGCCATTCCAGTGTCTTGAAGCATTTCTCCTGTGTTTTCTTCTAATGGTTTCATAGTCTTATGTCTCACATTTAAGTCTCTAATCCACATTTAGTACACATTTTTTGTATATGGTGAGAAGCAGGAATCTAGTGTTGTTCATATACATGTAGATATCCAATCTCCCCAGTTCCATTTATTTAAAAAATAGCCATTCTTCCAAAGCTTGTTCTTAGTACCATTGTGAAAAGTCAACTGGCAATGGAAGCATGGATTTACTCATAGGCTCTCTATTCAGTGCTGCTTTGCTTACTACATGTTCACAGGAAACGTAAACCTTTTGCTTCATTCTTTTCATTAAGCTAGCTTTGTCTACTTGGGATTTCTGTTTGGTTTCATATAAGTGATACTGTTTTTCTAGTTATTTGAAGAAATGCCATTGGTATTCTGACAGGAATTGCACTGAATCTGTAGGTTTCTTTGTATTGCTTGGTTACTATTTTATGATTATTATTATTATTATTATTATTATTGTTTCAAGGTAGGATTTTGCTATAGCCCAAGCTCATCTAGAACTCACTCTGTAGTTCCAGGCTGGCCTTGAACTCACAGTGATCATTCTACCTCTACCTCCCGAGTGCTGTAATTAAGGTGTGTGCCATCATGCCGAGTTTCCTAAGTATTTTTGGAGACTGCAGGCATAGGGTAGGAGGTGTGATGGATTGTCAATTTAATGGGATTTTAAAAATTACCATGGAAACAAATCTCTGGGAATCTCTGTGTCTGTGAGGAATTTTCTAGATTAGGTTAATTGAGGTGGAAAGACCCAATTAACTGTAGGTGGCACTATTCCTTAGGGTAGAGTCCCAGACTGAATAACAGGAGAAAGCAAGTTGAGTATCTCTGCTTCCTGACCGTGGATGCAAGGTGGCCTGCTGCTCCGCTGCCACACCTTCCACGGAGGATGGACTGAATTCAGCCCTCCCTCCCCTCAGGGCCAGATCAAAATAAGCCTTCCACCTCAAGTTATCTCTTGACAAATATTTGGCCATAGCAATGAGAGAAGCAATTAATACAGGAGATCATTAAGATTTCATTTTATTGTTTTCTTTAAATATTTACTTATGCACAGAAAGTGGGGGGAGGAGGGCATGTGGGCACACTGGGCCTCCTGTCACTGCATGTGAATTTCAGACACATGCAGCACTCTGTCTGGTTCTATTTATATGGTTAACAGGGAATCGAACGGAGGCCAATAGGCCATCAGGCTTGTAAGCAAGTGCCTTTAACCACTAAGCAATCTCTCTAGCCCCCAAGATTTAATCTTAAATTTCACAAGCCAGTGGCCACATTCCTTGGCAAAGTCCTAAACCTTATCCTATCCCCCATGGGTGAGGTTTCGGTCCACACTATGCTGCCTAAGATAGGGATAATGTTGGTGAAGGCAGTTCCTTGACCCCCTAGACTGATGTTAAAAGCTGGTTCATACCACATGGATCTCCACAAGGTGCAGTGAGGCCCATGCCATGGCTGACAATGATGCAGGCCAAACCTCAAGTTCATTCTACCTGGACTCAGGTATCTGCCTAGTGCTGAGAAAGTTCTAGGGCTCCATCTGTGAGTACTGATCTGATGATTGCTGTGGAATGAGGAAGGAAGAGGTGATAGAAACAGACCCTAGAATCCTCTGGTGGTGTGTATACAAATGTCCCCCATAGTCTCATGTGTTTGTGATTAAGCCTCATACTTAATCGCCAGCTGGGGGAGCCTTACTGGAGGTGTGTCACTGGGTGCAGGGCAGGCCTTGGGGTGTTACAACCCAGTCCCACTAGCCGAACTGAGCTCCTCTCTCTACTTGCTCCCTGTGGATATGGACATGTGAGGCTGGCTGGCTGCTCCTGCCATGCTTTTCCCACCATGGTGGAACTTCCCCTTGAAACTGTAAGCTAGAAATAAACCCTTTCCTTCCATAAGCTGCTTGTGGTCAGCTGTTCTGGCCCAGCCATGAGACAAGGCACCAAGCTGATGACAAGCTGAGTCTCATGGCAGTAGGAAGCTGTAGTCAGGGTAGGGGTGCCCCAAGACTCCTCAAAGGCTGGTAATTATGCTGCTCAAAACTTGAGCCTGTTCCTCAGGCAAACAGGTCTTTAACGGCGGAGTGAGGGCAGGTCCACAGGCTCCACCTTTGGAGACAGGGCCTTTGGAGTCCACTTGGTCCTGCATGTCACTGTGCTCGAGACGATGCTCTGTGCTGTCCTTTGTGCTCCTCAGCAGGTGGAGTACTGATACCTGCTCTGCTGTCAGGGTTGATTAGTAGCCTGACCTTAGGCAAAAAGAGTTATGGGTCTCTGCCTGGCACCACCATGATGGCCTGGCACTGAGTTTCAAGTTCAACACTTGGGACTTATTCCTCCCTCAAGTGCAAGGAGTGATGTGAACCAACCTTGCCTGCCTTCCTCAATGAAGTCTGTTTTTCCTCCCCTTCCTTTTACCTTCTAGTCTTACTACGTAACCCAGGTTAGCCTCAAATCCAGCCTCCAGCCTCAGCCTCCCAAGGGCTGCGGTCACAGGTGCAGGTGGGCTTGAGTATCTTGTTTCTGATATTCTAAAAGCAGACAGTGGTCTCTTATCTGGTTTCTTTAGCTCTAGCATAGCATAAATCGCTGTTTAACTTTCTATGTCTGTGGGGATCTTAGCCATCATCCTCTACCCAAAATACTAATTACTTTCTTTAAAAAAAAATTTAAGGCTGGAGAGATAATTCAGCTATCAAGGTGTTTTCCTTCAAAGCCTAAGGACCCAGGTTCAATTCCCTAGTACCCACATAAAGCCAGATGCACAAAGTGACACAAGACATAAAGCCAGATGCACAAAGTGACACAAGTGTCTGAAGTTCGTTTCTAGTGGCTGAAAGCCCTGGCACACCCATATTCATATTCTCTCTCTCACTCTCTCTCTTCTCTCTCTGCCAGCTCTTGGGAGACTGAGATGGATCCTTATGAGTTTGAGGCCAGCTGGGTCTACAAAGTGAGCTCCAGATCAGCCTAGACATCCCACTGAGGATAAAAGAAGAAAACTACAAAAATCAAACTCAGCCTTGTCAATTTCAGAGAAGGCTGGGAAAACCTGAGGAGGATAAAGGAAAACCTGAGTTTCTTTAGGCGTTTCCTGTGATAATGTTTCAACCCACTGATTACTCTCTGATGTTTATTAAGAAATTGCTCATGAAGATGGGAAGATAGCTCTGTGATAAAAGGCACTTGCTTGCAAAGTCTGTTGGCCCAAGTTCAAATCCCCAGCCACCGATGTGGAGCCAGATCCAAAAAGTGGTACATGTTTTCTGGTGTTTGCTTGCAGGGGCAAAAGACCAACACACACACACACACACACACACACACACACACACACACACACACACAAATTCAAAAATGAAAAGTAAAAAAGTTTTTATTTATAAAAGAGCAACTATTACTTAGGTCATATGACACAGTAGCAAGTGCCTAGCTCTCTCATCTCCCCCCTTCCCCCCCCACTCAAACTCACTATGTAGCTGAGACTGGCTTTAACTCCTGATCGTCCTGCCTCCGTCTCCCAAGTGCTAGGATCATCTGGAGTCAATGATATTGGACCTTCAGGAGAGTGTGTTACAAACTTACTTTTCCCAGAACTCCTTTCTTCTAGTTTTCACACAATTAAGAGATAAATTTCAATTAATCACGATATTCTTTATTTTTTCTTCCAAGGTATCTCACTCTCTAGCCCAGGTTGGCCTCAAACTCATAGTGAGCCTCTTACCTCATCCTGACATTGTTCATTTTAAATTTAGCCAATGGCTGTTACAGGGAGTTAAATGATGGGATAGCCTTTTTTTTCCTATGTAGAGGTATAATTATATATTTTTAATTTTTATGGCTACTTAATATCTGTCTCCTTAACTAGACAGGCCCACTCAGGCAGGGATCATGGAGCAGGCTTTACATGCCCAGTGCTTGACTCCACACTAAGTACAGTAGATGTTTAATGGGGTGCAGGCCTCACTGGGTCACTGGCCTTGAACAAAATCCTCCTCCTGCCTTTGCTCCCCAAGTGCTGGGATTACAGGTGTGTACCAAGCTCAACTCAAAACTAATATTTGATTGTATAATAAATATATAAAATGGACTATATGATCTAGTGTGATAATGTGGAACTGTTTATTGACATATAAAGTTGTCCATAATACGACAAATTTAAAAAATCAAATTATAAAACTGTAGATACACTATGATCCCATTCTTATAAAAATAAGAGTTAAATACAGATATTATAAGGTTAACAGTGGTAAGATTACAGGTGATATTTTGTTTATAACTCTTCATACGATCTCAATTTTTTTCCCTTTTTCTTTTCCTTCTTTCTTTTTTTTTAAGACAGGGCATCATGTATCACAGGTTATCCTTGAACGTTAATGAACTTGGACTTCTGATTCTTCTGCCTCCACTTTCAGATGTGGACCATCATACCCAGTTTTAAAGGGTGTTAAGGATCAACCTCAAGGAGTTGGGCATGCTAAGCAAGCACTATATTAAATGACTATACCCTTGGCCCAAATCCTTTCAGTGTTTTGAGATAAAGTCTTACCATGTAGCCCAAGTTGGCTTTAAATTCACAATCTGCCTGACTTAGCCTGCTGGAATCACAGGCATAATGCCTGCCTTCAAATTTTTTTTATTAAATTTTTTTTGTTTTTTTGTTTTTGTTTTTGTTTTTTTGAGGTAGGTCCTCTAGCCCAGGCTGAGCTGGAACTCACTCTGTAGACCCCAGGCTGGCCTTGAGATCCTCCTACCTCTGTCTCCTTAATGCTGGGATTAAAGGCGTGTGCTACCATGCCCGGCTTTTAATTAATTTTTAAAGTTAGTGTACAAAATAGTGGGCTTCATTATATGAATTTATTTATTTATTATTTAATTTTGGTTTTTCGAGGCAGGGTCTTACTCTAGCCCAGGCTGACCTGGAATTCACTATGTAGTCTCAGGCTGACCTTGATCTCATGGAGATCCTCCTACCTCTGCCTCCCAAGTGCTAGGATTAAAGGTGTGTGCCACCATGCCTGGTTCATTACATCAATTTACAAACTAACAGAATTTTCTTGATTACTTTGATTTATAAAGTAGTTCCATTTAAAAAAAATCAAGTAGGCAACAAAATGACTTTTCTCTCACAAAACTTCCCTGAACAAGTAACTGTGCTTTGTAGACCTCACCAGCATGATGTTGGAAGCAACCTAAATTTCTGGATCAAATCAAAATGCTGTATTAGATTCATCTATTCCTCATTAAAGTGGGCCTTTAATAAAATGATCATTATGAAGCCTTCAATTTCTGTATAAAATTTATTATTTATTTATTTATTTATTTATTTTTGAGGTAGGGTTGTGCTCTAGCCCAAGCTGACCTGGAATTCACTATGTAGTCTCAGGGTGGCCTGGAACTCATAGCAATCCTCCTACCTCTGCCTCCTGAGTGCTGAGATTAAAGGTGTGCGCCACCAAGCCCGGCTTAAAATTAATTTTTATGTCCATAATTTCCTCTTTGCTTATTCATGTTTCTATTTTGGAATGGAAGAACAGAATAGACCCCCAATCCTTTTCTTACCCAATTTTTGGCTGAAGATCAAGAAAATTCAAAGGCTTCTGAGCATAAAAAAAAATGTCTGTAGCCACTGTATTTAAATTACTTTCCTCACATAAAGTGAATTTGCAAAGGTAACGTTTCCCCCAACAAAATCTCATTAGCATTACCAAAACTGTAAAAGTACACTTATTTCATATATACACCTTTTAAAGCCTTACTGGTAGTAAAACTGTAATTAAGACCACGTGATTATATTCCCTTTTAAAAGACGTTAATTATGATAGACACTTTCTTACATAAAGCAAGAGTATACTCGTTATCATAAAAGATAAGTATAATTGCACTTGTTTTCTATAACAGTTACCATGATTGCAGGGAAATGGAAAATATGTATATAAATTCCTTTTCCTAAATTAAGTATAAGTTAAGAATTTCATTAAAAATCAGTTTAAAAAATAAAAGGAAAGAAACAGGACAAATGCTATGCATAGGGCTACTCTGTTATTAACATGAACTTTGTTTTCTCGCCTGTTTCAATCCATTTGACACCAAGATCTCAGCACCATGGTGAGAAGTCACACTCTGACCTAGAAGATGTGTTTGCCCCAGAAGAGTTACACCACCATTCATTTTCCACAAAAAAAAGCCTAAGGAGAGCCATAACCATAAATACTGTGCCTTAGAGCCTTAATCAATAATACACATTATCTATAATAACAGTCGTAAGGAAGGCTATGCACGGGCATTGCTAGGGTTTACATATTCTTTGGAAGCTCAAAAGGTTCAGAGGTATCTATTTCATCTTCATTTCAGATCTAGGAGCATCAGAGCTGGGTTTTCTAAGTAGGATTTCCACAAATTCGAGAAGCGGGACATTGTGGCTCCATCAATGACCCTGTGGTCAGCTGACCAGCTCACGTTCATGATCTGTGCTTTATAGACGTCTCCTTTCTGGTTAAATCGGGGAAGCGCCTGGAGACGGGGAGAACAAAGAATTAAGGAAGGAGTGAGGCTCTGACAGCAATGGTGTAAGAGCAGACAAGCCCTCCTGCCCACTGCAGAGGGGAAGTGGGCATGCCCAAAACTTCTGAAAATGTGACTCCTTCTTCTCTCACTTTTGGGAGATCATGCATCAAGTTTTTGCTTCCTCTAAGGTCTGTCCTGTTCCCTATACAATTTTCAAACGTGAAATTACATCTCAGGTGTCAAACACTTTACCATCATCATCATTATTATTTATTATTCTTTGTTGTTTTTTTTTTGAGGTAGGGTCACACTAGTGCAGGCTGACCTGGAATTCACTATGTAGTCTCGGGGAGCTTCAAACTCACAGCCATTCTCCTACCTTGGCTTCTTGAGTGCTGGGATTAAAGGCGTGTGCCACCATGCCTGGCCATTTGATCATCATTTATTAAACACCAACTCTAGCTGGGCATGGTGGCGCATGCCTTTAATTCCAGCACTCAGGAGGCAGAGGTAGGAGGATCGCCGCCGTGAGTTCAAGGCCACCCTGAGACTACATAGTGAATTCCAGGTCAGCCTGGACTAGAGTGAGACCCTACCTCGAAAAAACAAAAAAAAAAAAAAAAAAAAAAAAAAAAAAAAAAAAAAAAAAAAAAAAAAAAAAAAAAAAAAAAAACGCCAACTCTGTGCTAAGTACTCTTTTTTTTAAAAAAATTATTTATTTATTTATTTATTTGAGAGAGAGAAAGAGAGAGAGAGAGAGAGAGAGAGAGAGAGAGAGAGAGAGAGAGAGAGAGAGAGAATGGGTACTCCAGGGTCTCCAGTACTGCAAATGAATTCCAGACACATGAGTTACCTTGTGCATCTGGCTTTACATGGGTACTGGGGAATCAAACTCCAGTCCTTCTGCTTTATAGGCAAATGCCTTAACTGCTAAGCCATCTCTCCAGCCCTGTGCTAAGTACTCTTTCAGCTCTAGGGAGGAAGCACGGCATGGGGACACTGAAGGAGGAGGAGCATGACTAAGGGAGGTTGGAGGAACAGTAGCTCAGGCAGGTGGCTGCAGAGGGAGGCTGGAGATAGTGGTGGGAAGCAATGATAGGGAGAATGTCGGGAAAGGCTGTGCTTTGCCAGCTCTAGTAAAGGATGTTTCTGTTTAAATTTTATTTACTTATTTGCAAGCAGAAAGAGAGAGAGAGATAGATAGATAGAGATAGAGAGAGAGAGAGAAAGAGAGAGAGAGAGAACAGGCATACCTCTAGCCAATGCAAATGAACTCCAGATGTGTATGCCACTTTGTGCATCTGGCTTTTTACATGGATTTGAAATGGGGAATTGAACTAGGGTTGTTAGGTTTTTTCAGGAAAGTGCCTTAACCACTGAGCCATCTCTCCAGGCCCCAAAAGAACATTTTAAAAAAATTTTATTTTTTAACATTTTTTTATTTATTCATTTTTCAAGGAGAGAGAGAGAGAGAGAGAGAGAGAGAGAGAGAGAGAGAGAGAGAGAGAGAGAGAGAAAGAACACCAGGGCCTTAGATACTGGAGGCAAGTATCTTATCTGCTGAGCCATCTCTCCAGCCCCCCAAAAGAACATTTTTAAAAAATAACAATTCTAGGCTGTAGGCATGGCTCAGTAGTTAAAGGCACTTGCTTGCAAAATCTGATGACCCAGGTTTGATTCCCAGTAGCCATGTAAAGCCAGATGCACAAAGTGGCATGTATGTATCTGGTGTTTGTTTGCAGAGGCAGAAGGCCTTAGTGTACCCCCTTCTTACAAATATAATAAATAAAAATATTTAAGAAATAAATAAAAATAATAATTCTAATCCATGATAGGCTACATTGAAAAAGACATTTGTGTTCAGTAGTAGAGTGCTTGTTGGGGTTTATCCCTTATACCACAAAACAAACAATAATAAGACAAAATAGACCAAAAATGGGCTATTAGAAAAAGTAAGAAGCAAACAAAATATGAATTAATAGATAAAACTACTCTGTCAAACTGTCACAAAAGTTTCTAAGCTCTATTCTTCCTAACTGTACATATGGCCTCATGACATGGAGTGACAGCCCCAGGCTGATGCATGTCCCCTGATCTCAAGGAATGACATCCATGTAGATCCCTGTTGGACACAGCAAATACCTTGCCTTTGATTTTCGAATGAAGTTAGAAGCCACTGGATGCATGTGAGCCCAGTGGTCATTCACTGAAGGAGAAGCTTCAGAGAGAGCAGGTTGGAGGGTGGGGTAGTAAGGCAGGTGAGGAACTCAGTGTTGGACTGGTTAAAGCTGCTATGCTGTTAGACATCCAAGAAGGAAGCATGAGTTTGGGTTTGAAAGGTGAGTCTGGCCTGGAGATGTACACGGGTGTCACCGGCTTATAAGTGCATTTAAAGTCATGAGACCAAATGGCTCAGTGGCACAGTGCCTGCCATGAGGACCTGAGTTCCATCCCCAGCCCCCATGTCAGAGCTGGGCACATCAGTGCATGCCTCGAATCACAGTGCTGAGAAGCAGCAACAGGATCCCTGGCCTCTGCTAGCTAGCTGGTTAGCTGAATCGGTGAGCTCCAGGCTCATCGAGACCCTGTCTCAAAAAATAAGGTTGAGGGCTAGAGAGATGGCTCAATGGTTAAGGTGCTTGCTGCAAAACCTAATGACCTGGGTTCGATTCCCCAGTACTCATGGAAAGTCACTGAAGACGACACCTGATGTCAATCTCTGGCTTCCATGTGTACCCACACACACATGAATGCATACACACATGCATGCACACCATACACATATTCACAGAAAACAAATTGAATTTAAAAAACAAGGTCATAAGACCAGGTCAGATAAGGGGAAGAGTGAGAACCCAGGTTCCAGGTGCTCCAGGGCTGGAGATGAGGGGGTGCAAAAAATGGAGACTCAGAGGAAACAGGCAGTGAAAACTGAGGAGGAAACCCAACAGAGCCAGACATTGTGCAAGTCAACATTTGGAGGGTTTCCCCAGGAGGTGGGACTGGTTGTCCAGCTGAAGCAGAGTCAATGGGTCAAGGGAAAGAAGGCCAAGAGTTGATCACCATGGGGGTTTTGGTGATTTAGATAATTTAGCAACAAAGCATTTAACATGCATAATGAAAACAAAATAACCAGCTGAAATTGAAGGAGAAAGGAATTAAATACGAACTGTCTTTATCCAACAAATAACATATTACGAAGACTTACTCTAAGATCTATGCTTCATGTATTAATCAATTCATGGATTAAACAATTCTAAAAATATACCTATAGAGGCTGGGAAGATGGGTTACTGGTTAAAGGTAATTGCTTACAAAGCCTGTTAACCCAGGTTCAATTTCCAAGCCACCCATGTAAATAGACAAAAGTGGCACAAGTATCTGGCATTCATTTGCAGCAGCAGAAAGCCCTGACATGGGCATGCAACCCCATGCAAATAAATAATTTTTAAAATTACACCTCTAAGCTGGTGTAGTGGCCCATGTCTGTAACCTCAGGGCTTGGGAGGCTGAGGCAAGGCAGATAGATGGTCATGAGTTGAAAATTAGCGTGGGTTACATAGTGAAATCTCATCAAACTGGACTACAGACAAGACCCTGTCTCCAGAAACAAACAAATAAACACACCTAGTAAGCCAGGCATAGAGGTACACTGAGAAGGTAAAGGCAGGATGTTCAATAGTTCGAGGCCAGCACTGGTGATAGAATGAGACTGTATCTCAAACAATCCAACTAACAATAACAACAACAACAAAACAATAACCATCTATTGACCAGATACGGACGTATCAATGTTCATGCAGCTTTATTTACAACAGCCAATAAAATGGAAAACAATCCAAATATTCATTGACAGATGAATGGATAGACAAAACAAGATATATACATACACACAACAGCTTAGAGACAAATGAAATTCTGCTTTATGCTATCACTTGGATGATCTCTGAAAGTAGTATCTAAATGAAAGAAGTCAAACATGAAAAGACAGATATCGTATGACTCCTCTTATAAAAAGCACCAGAAAGGTCAAATTCAGAAATGGAAAGTAGTATGGAGTTGCCAGGGGATAGGAAGAAGAAGGAACATGGAATCAGTGAATATAGAATTTTAGTTTTCTTATTTTAAGATGGGCATGGTGGCACACACCTTTAGTTCCAGCAATCACAAGGTTGAGGCAGGAGGATGGCCATGAGTGGGACTACAGAGTGAACTCCAAGTCAGTCTGGGCTATAGTAAGACCCTACCTCAAACATTCTCCCACCTCAAATTAAAAAATATATATGTATATACACACACATATACACACGCAGCTACATACACACTTTGCATGGGTGTGTGGGTACACCAGGGCCTCTTGTCACTAGAGAATGCCAGATTTTTTTCATCTGGCTTTACATGAAGGCTGGGGAGTCAAACCAGGTCCAACAAGCTTTGCAAGCAAGTGCTTTTAACTACTGAGCCATCTCCTTAGCC
>PVHP010040455.1:0-15901 GCA_004024765.1 Zapus hudsonius | reverse complement strand
TGTGTTGTTGGGGGCAGGACCTTTCCAGTGTTTGGCACACCTTCCTGCCTCTATTTCCAGTGCTCTGGCAGAGGTGATGTCCATCCCTCTGCTCATGCCATCATTTTCCCTGTCATGATGGAGTCTCCCCTTGAGTCCATAAGCCAAATTAATTCATTCTTCCACAAGCTGCTTTTGTTTGGTTCTTTCTGTGCAGCAAATAGCTGACTGCAACAGGAAGAATATTACATTTTCAATCTTAATGGATGTAATAGGCTTGTGTAAGAATTTAGTTTTGGTAGGTGGTATGTGTCAAGGAATTCATTCATTTCATCAGAGAAATCAGCAGACACTGTTTTACAACAGCA
This sequence comes from Zapus hudsonius, assembly GCA_004024765.1. Classification (NCBI taxonomy): domain Eukaryota; kingdom Metazoa; phylum Chordata; class Mammalia; order Rodentia; family Dipodidae; genus Zapus; species Zapus hudsonius. The sequence continues at coordinate 15,554 of PVHP010040455.1, read as the reverse complement.
ACCAGTAGTCTGAGAATGCACAATACACTTCAAAAAGGCAGAGAGTAGCAAAGCAAGAAGTATTCACCTGTGCAATACTGGCACTTAACCTAGGCAGGTAATCAATGGCTCTCTGATTGGCTAAGAAATCCGCTCAATAACAAGGAACCCTTAGCTGAAACTGGGATCCAAGGCAAATTCTTATGGAGACCAAGAACACAGACTCCAACTGGAAGCCCCCACTCACCATGGGCCTACAGAGAGGATACACACATTAAAATCTCACCAAATTACAAATGTTTGCCCCATTTAACCTACAATGACCTCATTCTCTATTGGAGATTCCATTTGTATTTTTCAGAAGAAAGTGAGAACCACGGACAACTCATCCCCACTAACAAGTCCTAAGATGAAGGTAGACTACCAGGCAGAAGATGAATCACATGGAATACATCATCTAGGGCCCAAATGAAACCCTAGAGGAAGTGATGAGATGAGCAAGAGTGCTGCTTCCACAGCAAGTCAGACAACCTATGAAAGGGTTCCCAGTTACCAAGAAACTCAGAACAGCACAAAGCAGAAACCCAGACACTCTTACAAGCTCAACAGTAAAGCAGACTTAAAACTCACTCCACCATAGCTCAGGGAATTATGCAGAAGAGAAGGCAGAAAAAGATTCTTAGAGCCAGGGTGAGGGAAGTAACCATAAATGTATGCAGTTTCTTCTAGCTGTTTCTTCTGCTCTATTGTCAGGTATGTCCTTTTGATGTCAACCCCATGGTATTTTGGTTTTATGGCTTTGTAGTATAGTATATTTGAAGTCTGTATTATGCCCCCAGCTTTTTTTTTTGTTGGAACAAGATTGCACTGGGCAGTCAGTATCTTCTTGGTTCCATGTTATTTTTGCACGTATGTGGGGTGAAAACACGTGTATGTGTGTTCCTATGTGTAGGAAGCATGCATTGTGCTACTTGCATTCCTGTGTGTGCTGTGTGCATGTGTGTGTGTACAGATGCATATGCATATGTGTACATATACATGTTGAGTCCAGAGCTAAATGTTGAGTGTCTTCTATCAATTGACACCTTATTTTTTGAGATAATGTTTCTCACTTAACCCAGTGGTCCAAAACTTAATCCAAATTAGGCCCAAAATACTCACTGGAGCAAAAACAGCATCTTCAATAAACGGTGATAGAGCAATTGAATAGCAGCGTGTAGAAGAATCAATATGGATACTCTCCTCTCACCTTGCACAGAAAACAATTCCAAATGGATCAAGAACCTCAATTTAAGACTTGGAACTCTAAAACAACTGGAAGAAAAAATAGGGAACACAATCAAAGACCTGGGCCTGTGGGTAGACTTTCTGAATAAGACTGCAGTAGCCTGGGATATTAGGCAAACACTGAAGCATTGGGACTACTTGGAAATAGAAAGCTGTTGTGCAGATAAGGAAACCATCAGCAGAGTCTACAGAAAAATCTACTGAACGGGAGAAAATCTTAACCAGTGATAATGCCAACAGTATTTACATCTAGATTCTACAAAAACTCAAACATATCTAATAAAAAATATCAAGCACCCCACTCATAATTGGGACAGGGAATCCAAGAGAGAATTCTCAAAGGAAAAATTAGAAATGTCACCTGAAGAGATGTGTAGCTGCCTCTGAGTCAAAGCAGTTATTGGGAGGACACCCAGGATTGGATGAGAATTCTCAACGCTATGGGGAGGACACCCAGGATTGGATGAGAATTCTCAACGCTATGGGGAGGACACCCAGGATTGGATGAGAATTCTCAATGGTGTAGCTGCTTGGTTCTCCATTAATCCTTTAAGCAATCCCTCAACCTGTTCTAAGTAATACCAATAAGCTCATTGGTTTACCAAAACTGGTTTTTGTGCAATCGTCCTTTGGTTAGTTGTCTGTTCCATATCTGGGATGAAGAGACATATTCAGGCCACCCCAAGGAAATGGTTTTCTCTACTGTCACAGAAAAAAAGAAATTTAAAGAATAAAAGTCTGTTGAAATTGCAATCATGGACATAAGTGGAAATAAATCATCTGTCTATCAAACAGTTAAGGCATTTTGACTTATTCACATAATAATTTGGAGAGAAAAAAGGTGAATCTCTAATCAATCTGACAAAACTATTAACAATTTTAAAACAAGAAAAAAATGAAATAATAAAAAGAAAGGTCAGACTAGGCAATCCTTAACTATATGTTGCTTACAGAATCATTGACAGACAATAGTCCAATGTGTTCAGTGAGAATCTCAGAGGAATCCAGGACAACAGGTCCTCAACTCTGCAGGGGAATAGAAGGATGAGTGTAGAAGGAAACAGAACAGGTGTCTAAATAAATGCCCAGTGTTTGGTTTTCATACTGGTTTATAAGCTAAAAACATGTTAGATGCAATCTTCTGTATACTTGATATATTTAATAATTAAACAATAATAAAGGCTAGTAAGCCCCTTGAAGGAGATTACATTGGTATTCCATAGTCTATGTTACCATCACCGCCTAGTCATTCATTCTAAAAATCAAACCAGTTTTTATTTATTTAAAAGTAGGGACATGATAAAAAGATTTTGACTATTACATTTGTGTGATAATTTAGAATATTTTGCAGATAAATTTTAATTCAAATTTAGTGTTAGTAATTTAACTTTGTCTAATTGCCACAAACACTTCTTTTATTTTTTTTCCATGTGGGATTATAAGGATACAAATCCTCTGCTTTTGGACCTCTATTATCTTTCTTATCATCACAATGTCCATGAACTTCTAGTCAACATCCGCATACATATGTATCTTCTGAAAGTTACTTAAGTTGATCTCACCCTGGAATTCCTTTAGATATCAGTTGAATGGACTAGAAATGAAACTGTCTAACATTAAGGAGAAATAGTCCCTTTTCTTAAAAGTGATTTTTATAAACAGTTTGCTCTGAGGCAGAAAATTATGGAATATTGTATCTCTCAGAGCATTTCAGTCCTTTAGCATAAATGTATAGATGTACCCACTACATTCCTGACATTTCAGAAAACAATATAAGTTGCTTGTAAGTAGCATATTTGTATGTTAAATATTTGTGGCTCATGGGCTTTCTTTCTCTTCTTACTCTTACTGCTCTTTAGACAATTTCTAAACTGATTTTAGAGATGTGGATTAGTAAATGAGATGTTGCTGGGGGCGTTTTAGGGGTAAATGTCTTATCGAGTCATTCAGTTTAAATTTGTACTTCAGGTTAGATTGTTAACTAATGGGGACAAGGGAATGGTAGCTTGCAGTCTCACTTGTTATTATAGTGATAGTATCTCAGAAATTTGGAAGAGAATCAGCTTTTAATTAAGTAACTCAAAAAAAGGAAAGTAAATGTTTTTGTATTATCAACCAATTTATTGACAATTATTCACATTTAAATAAACATTTGTTAAAAATAAATAAACATATGGTTTGTACTATATACAATAAAATCACAAAAGGTTTATACTAATAATTTATGCATTTGAGAAGTTATGCATTTTCATATGTATTCATTATTTAGTGATCAGCATTTATCTCTATTTCCTACTTTCCAAATTTCTAAATGATCAAAAATTAATAAATACAACCAGTACTTAGTGAAAACTATGTCCTTAACATGAAGATGTGAAGCACATTTCTTTTCTATTTATAACAAAGGAAGAAAAATTTCTCATATGAACAATCTCTGGCCTGAGAAATTTACTATGGTTTTATATTAAAATAATTTAATGGGTTACTGTGTCTACTATAGTAGTTACCCTGAGGCTTTGTTTATTTGTTTGAGAAAACAGCTTCCATCATTCTCAAAAGACAAGCATAGTTCATTAGAGCCTTAGCTGATTTTCTGAATTAACTTATATATCCATTTAACTTTTTAAAAAATATTTTATTTATTTATTTTCAAGCAGAGAAATACAGAGATAGAGAGAGAGAGGGAGAGAACACCGGAGCAACCACCTTGTGGGTCTGGATTATGTGGGTCCTGTGGAATTGAACCCAGGGCCTTAGGCACTGGAGGCAAGTGCCTTAACCGCTGAACCATTTCTCCAGCCCATCCATTTAATTTTATAGGCAAATTTTCACAATACTCAACAGTGTAAATGAACCAAGAATTTAGTCCTCCTGAATATGAGAATAGTAGCTTTTGTTAGAGGAAACCTTATTTATTTCCAGTTATTAACTAGTACTAGTAATTAAAAATGCTTTCACCATATTATAAATAGTTTTCTGCATATATTTCTGAATATGAGCATATATGTATACATAAAGACAGAAGAAAAAATATTTTGTAGCTAACATGGTTTATCAATAATATAAATATAACCATATAATTATAACATAAATATTGCATGTATAAATACATAACTATACATTAAACCTTTATAAACATATAAATGTGGGGTGGAAAGCTAGCTCTGTCAGTAAAATGTTTTCCTTGCAAGCATTGAGGACCTAAGTTTAATCCCCAGAACCTATGTAAAAGCGAGAGTTTGTGATGGCATGTAATGATAAACATAACACGGTCCAGTTGGATCTCTGGTGCTCGCTAGCCAGCCAGTCTTAAATAATCGGTGAATTCCAGGCCAATGAGAGATCCTCTCTCTCAAATAAAAATATGGACAGTATTCCTGTAGGATGAAACCAGAGTTTGTTCTCTGGCCTCCCCATGCACATGTACACATGTGCTGACACGCACCCAACACATGTAAAAATCATATACTTATAAAGATAATAGCTGCCTGTAAATGCATCCTTACAAATAAAACACCTTAAAGGATTTTGCATAGAGTAAATGTTTCATATATAGTTCTACATTTCCAGCTGCAATATATTAAAAGTGATAAGCATTTATCGTTTTTATGATTTTTAAATGCGAATTTCTCCATAAGTTATTTCATTAGAATTAATAATATAAATACATTCATTGATTTCCTCCCCATGCTCTTGAGAACACTTCTAAAAAATCTTGTAGGTACAGTTGCTAGAATAATATTTTGTTCAAAATTTGTTCTTTGAACTGATTCTTCATATACATCTCCAGGGTCTTTGAAATTTTCTGTATTGTTACTTCATTATATTTCTAATAAGTGGTGCTTCCTGGATCCTGGACCGACTCTATATTGAGCACCTCGCTAATGGAACCAACCGGGTGGGCGGAGAGGGTCATCAAAATTAAGAACTGTGAGCAGTTCCCTTTTCTGGCATATATCTATATCTATCATCTATCTGTCTGTCTGTCTGTCTGTCTGTCTACCTGTCTGTCTCTGTCTGTCTGTCTGTCTGCCTGCCTATCTATCTATCTGTCTGTCAGTCTGTCTGTCTGTCTGTCTGTCTGTCTGTCTGTCTGTCTGTCTGTCTGTCTGTATGTATGTACCTGTATCTGTATCATCTGTATCTGTTTCTATATCGTGCATCTATATTTATAATCTCTATCTCTATCATCTATATCTATCTATATCTAATCTATTAAATCTATCTATATCTATATCTAATTTATATCTATATATCTCTATCTTTATTACTATCTCTCTATATATTTATATTTATATCTATATCTATATCTATCTATAACATCTATCTATATCTAATCTATATATCTACATCTGTATCATCTATATCTATATCATCTATTTATCTGTATCTGTATCTCTGTCTCTATCTCCATTTCTATCTATTTCTATATCTATACTAAACAAATATGTATATGATACTTAGAGTTGTATATTCTCACTTTAAAGAAACATGATTAAATACTGAGAGAAGCACAAAGATGTATCTCATTTTCAGGAGAATATACTGCCGACATCTCATCAGACAAAGAATGATAGATGTTAAAGATTACATAAAACTATATTGAAAATAGTTTCTACTAACTTGGAGGATATTTTCTAACAATAGAATACTCTAACCCTTGAGTATAAATGTTTAGCATTATCTAAAATATGAGACATCAGTAGTCTAGATGTTCTATAACACATTTATTATAAGCTGAGCACTAATTGCCATTCAGACTTGCAATAGACTTCTGATTTTTAGCTATTTGTAGCTTGTATTATCATATAAATGGAAAAATATGATTCTAATTACACTGAAGCAATTTTGTACCAGAATTATTTTCCCCTTGATCTATAATTTTAACACTTTGTTCACTGCTGTGCATAGTAGTAAATTTGTTATCTATAGGCCAAGAGGGATTCTTTAAAAATAGCAGCTAATTAAAGATATAAATATAGATATAGCACTAGAGGAGTTCTGGGAAGATGACTCAAAAACATTTGTTTGCAAAGCCTGTCAGCCCAAGGTTCAATATTCCAGTATGCATTGTAAAAACAGATTTACAAAGTGGCAAATACTTTTGGAGCTTGTGTGAAGTGTAAGAGCTTCTGGTGTGCCGGTTCTCTTTCTCATCCTCTCTTTCTTTCTGTCTCTTTTTTTTAATCTCTCTCATACTTGCAAATAAATATTTAAAAAATATTTTTAGAGCCTTGTATGATGGTGCATGCTTTTAATCCCAGCATTTAAGAGTCAGAGATTCAAGGCCATCCTGAGTCTACGTAGTGAATTCCAAGTCAGCCTGAGCTAGAGCAAGACCCTACTATGAAAAATATTACATATATATATATATATATATATATATATATATATATATATATATGTATAGCAACAGAGCAATAATATATTTTTCTTACCTTATTTTTCATCTTTTTTGTACTTTGAAGTTGTGTTTTGAGTTTTTGATTTTGATTCACTAGAAGAAATCCCTTCACCTTGTCCTTGTAAAGTGTTTTTAAAATATTATTTAACTTCTAAAAAACTATATTTTAATATGTGTTCACTTTGGGTTGTTCATAAAAACATGATAGTAGACTTTGAGTTTGTTTGGTTAGACATGTTAATTTCCAGGAATGATTTTCGTCTTATCTGTCAGTGCTGCTGGTAGCCATTCAAGGATGTGGTGGTTTATGTTGATTGCCAACTTGACTGAATTTAGAATCCCCAAAGGGATTGCATATATTACTTTAGACTCTGGAAGTTTCTGTCATGGAATATCTTGATTAGATTAATTGACGTGGTTTCCAGAGGTGACATAGAACTTTATGAGGAACTAAGATAGAGGCAGTTCACATGGTACTCTGGCAAAGAATCTGGCAAAACTCTTCCTGTGTCCTGAAAACTAACACATTTAGATTTAAAATAATGAACCTCTATATTTTGTGGAGGAAATTTCAAAGCAGAATAATATTGACTCTGTGGTTCAGCTTCTTTGAGAAGCCTTGATTTAAATCCACAGTGAAAGAGACCAAAATGCAGCCTCAAATACATGGAAAAAATGCAGTTTTGTAGGGAAAGATACATGAGCAAATCTAAAATCCTTGGCTCATAGACTGAAGCCATTGTACTTCTTGCAGACATTGCCATCATCAAAGATGAGGCCTTTGTTTTGCACTGGACCAATGAAATAGGGGGCCTGTGGGCAAGCATTGAAGCCTCTAGCTGTAATAATGCAATTTCCTATGTAAGAAAAAGTTCAGAAGGCAGATACTGAAAGAAGGGTTCCTGTTCCCCAGATCAACACAGAATCTATTATACCTGTGCTCTGTGGCAAGCAGGCATTGCCCATGCTTCATGCACTGACATGACTCCTCAGCATTACCTATATGATGCTGGTTTTGGAAGAATGAGAAATGCAATATGTCCTCTGAAGTTAAACAATGGCAGAGTTAGCATTCCTGCAAGAGGACTCTGTGAGGCCAATTGCATGAGCCTGTGAAAGTAAGCCCTAAATTGCAATGAATATTCCAGGATACTGTGGTTGTCAGGACAATGGGCTGGCTGCTAAGGAATGCTGTGAGTCAGGTGCAGATTCTGCCAAGGAGAGATGCTATACCAGCTGTGATGGTTAAGTTTTGTTGTCAACTTGACCTTTCAAGTAATCTTGGGTGGGTCTCTGACGATGTTCACAGGAAGGCAGGCTCTCAGTAGGGGGCAGGATGTAAGGAAGCTCAAATGAGCTAGAAGTAAACATCCTTTCCTGTGTAGGCAGTATAGGAAGGAAATTCCAGAGACTCAGGAAGCCATTAAGTCTGGAGAAGCATTGTAAGACCCCACCCTAAGGGTATATAAAGGGAAAGAATCCTGCACCCCTCCTTCCTGTTAGCTGTTGTGTGTGTGGTGTAGGTGATGGGTTTTTCTCTCTGCTTGGATCTGTGAAAGAGGGCCAGCCTCTTTCACTGTTATGGAACTTCCCCTCAATATGTAGTTTCAATAAATACTTTCCTCCCCCACATTGTGCCTGGTTTGAAGATTCATCCCAGTGGCATGTGGCTGACTACAACAGATTTGGTACCAGGAGTGGCTGAGATGAATCTGACCATGTGGATTTTGATCTTCTGGAACTTGTATGCTGGAGGAATGGACATGGATTTAGTTCTTGCAACTGAAGATGCCTTCCAGAGTGGTAAGCCAAGATTTATAGACTATTCTGGTGAGAATTTGGAAATGTTCAATGCAGAGAGAATTGCATTTGGAGGCTTAGCTTGTGAACTTTCTACAGGGAAGGAGAGACTGCAGAAAATCTTAATAGAAGTGTGTGCCTGGGTCAAGGTGTGAATCCTACTGCCCATGCCAAGAGAGTTTGACCAAGGTTAAGTTTAAGTAATGGACAATGGATATGGGACTGAGAATTGAAGATTTGAAGTTAGAAAAACCTCAAAGCAACTTTGACTTACTAGCAGAGACTGGCTTTTGATTATGGTCCAATTGCTTTACATTGAAACAATAAAGAAATGCCTGAGGTGTTTCCACCAGGAAGGACAGAAAGATGGACTGTGCAAACTCTTTGGAAAGGAAATTGCTGAAAGAACGGAATCTTCTCTTCAAAGTCATGTCTATTTTGTCCCTGAATTAACAAAATGGCTGTGTCCTGCATACCTGGTATTGCTTTTGGAAGCATGAGAAATGCATGCGTGGAGTGGGCCATGAAGTGCACAAGGTTCCAGGAGCTGCTGCTGAGATGTGGTATTTGGTACAGTGTGTGAAGTCCCTGATTGGCAAGTGGAGCCATTGGAAGTTGGACTGTGATTTGCAATGGATACTCGAAGACGTTTTGGACATACCAGGATTTGCAAGGGCTACCATGGAGTGCTGTTGGCTTGGGATGGAAGTTTCCCCAGGTACTCAGCCAAGCTGGAGGGACAGAATCAGAAAATCCAGAGACCGTCAGTCACTGGTTGTGCTATGGGACTTAAACTGCGGATGTGGATGTTTGCTTATGTTTGTTGAGTTTGCACTGGCCGTCTTTCCTTGTTATGCCTCATAGCAGTTGGAAAGGTTTTCTCTGTGCCATTATATGTCAAAGCATGTAACTTGTTTTGGTTTATAGAACTCGCAGTTCAGAGACCTTGATTTATGTTGGGGGAAGATTACATATCTGTGGTTGTATGTGGGAGAGTTATTTATAATTTTAGGCAGAATTATGATCTTGTTACTGTCTTTGTTTTGGAATTAAGTATGATATAAGGAGATATGGTTTGTTGTCAAGTTGACAAGGGGTAGACTGTCATGGTTAAGTTTTGTTGTCAACTTGACCTTTAAAGTAATCCTGGGTGGGTCTCTGAGGATGTTTACAGGAAGGCAGCAAGGGGCAAGATGTAAGGAAGCTCAAAGGAGCTAGAATTAAACATCCTTTCCTGTGTTGACAGGAAACGCATTGGAAGGGTGGAGCTACCTAAGACTTTTAGAGCCTAGGGGATCCTATCATGAGTACCAGTTACAAAGCATAGAGGTTCCAGTTTTGGAGTTAGCCTTGCTGGGTTTTGGTCTTTCTTTGCTTGTCCCCATTCTCATTTGAACTGAAAATCTTTACTTTGGGCAGATGCATATGAGAAATATGTAACTTGGTTTTGTTTTTGTTTTTTGTTTTATAGTTCTACAAGTTCACAGTTACCAGTTTCCCACATCTTAGTGACTCTGTACTGACATTTCAGGTGTGTTGAAATTGTTAAAAACTAGGAAGATTTTTGAAGTAGGACTGAATGTTTTGCATCATGAGAAAGCCATGAGCTTATAGTAGGTTCTGACATCAATATGATATGTTTGGGTGTCATGGGGTGGACTTGTGATGGTTCCTATTGAATGTTAACTTGACAAGACTTGTGAGGAATGATGTAGATTACTTTAGCTTCTGGGAATGCTTGTGAGGAATTATCTTGATTAGATTCCTTGAAGTGGGAAGACCCATCCTGACATTAGGCAGCACCGTTCAATGGCTAGGGTTCTACACTGTGTAAAATGGAAAGGTTCCCTGAGGATGAGTGCCATCACTCTGTATCGTCACTGTTGGACTGAAGGTGACTGGCATCTGCCACCACACCTTCCCTGTCATGATGCACTCCAGTCAAACCCTTTCTCCTTAACCTGATTTTTATCAAGATTTTTTTTTGTGTGTCAGTAATAAAAAAGAAACCGATACAAAGGTCAAGAGTACAATGTGATATATCACTTACTTTTTCACATATTCTTTTATGCATTGTCCTGTATGCTGAAAGTAGCTTTTCTAGTTTGAGTTGCATGAACAAGGCTCAGTAACAAATAAGGTTCCTCACCACAAGAGCTTATCCACATTCTCTCCTACTTGTTTCACATCCTGGTTTATCTCTTTAAATACAGGAAGTCACTTGTCTGTAGTTTAGAGAGATGCTAGGTGAAAAATTATTGTACTACATTCTACTGACATAAATAAGGTCAATCCTTAATCTTAAATTCAAAAACAGTATAAATACATTAGTTTTATTTACATTTCATGGCCTTTTGTCCAAATGGTAATATTTTAATCTATATCTTTTCTTTAGATAATTTTCTTAATTATGAGTGATTATATTTTGAATTATTATATAACTCTTAGAAAATTTTTCAGCAAGTGAGAATTTTTTAAAATGTAGTCAGAATTCATAGATAATTTAACTGAGTCCTCTATAAAAATGTAATCATTAAAGATATGAGTCAACTGCCAAACATTTATTTTTCACCTATTTGCTAATTGGAAGGAAATTACAATCAAATAAGAATCAACTTTCTTCTAGATATTACATGTAATTTTCTCTGACTTTTGCCCTGAAAAATCATATCATTTCTCTTTATAACACATTTATTTTAGGAGGATTAGAAAATGAAGGAAATATAAATTATTAGCAATTGTCACCCATAACTTTGCTTAGGGAACCTTTGAGAACATTTTATTGTGGAGCTTCAGTGTGTTTTTCTTTAAAATGTACATGGTTGCAATAAAATTGAAACCATAGTATGTCATGCTTTTATCTATGTTTTGTTTACCAAAGTATAGGAACTTTACTTTTTTACTTAAATATATTAGGAGAACTGTTTTTAATATAAGCATAGATGTCAATAAACAATTCTTTTATTGACTTCTAATGCCATTTTATATTTTTACTACTTAATAATATATAATATATTGTTATTTATAAGTCACCCAGTATATATTTGATTATATTCAGACTATATGCTCAGACATTACATTTTTGACTCACATCATAGGAACATGTTAGAAGACCTTTATACAGTTTAAATATATTGTCCTACCTGTGTTTGCACACACAGATGGATTTAATGAATAAATTGATTATTTCATTACACTTGACTGACACTAAAAAAATTAACTTATAATGAACAATGCCAACAATAACCAAACCAATGAAGCTAAGAGTATGAAACACTGGGACCTTCAGACAATATTAAATGAAATATTAATTTTGCTTTCTTATGCTGAAATAATTGATGATGTCAACTATAGACAATCAATATAACCTCTTCAAATGGTGAACTTCCTTAAAAAGATTAAAGGCTTAAAAAAACTGTTGAACAACCAATTATTTTATTGGTCAGTTACATAAATTGTATATGTAATAATTTCAGACGTCACTTCTTCCATCCCCGTCCCCCCTCCTCACACTTGGCCTAACTCTATTTTACTCTGAATCTTAGAAACAACCTTCTCTTCTGGAAACTGGAATTCCAAACAAATTGTTTAAAACCCCCTCCCTGTAGGTTAGCTCTGACTTAATTCCTAGGCCCTGCTTCCCAGGAGGCCTTTATTTGCATTGCCTAGAGTGTCTCAATCAACTTCCTTGAGGGTTTTTTTCTAACACTGCACCATCAGCCAGACATCTTGATGACCTACTATGAATGAGCTGTCTTATAGTCGCTGACCAAGTTACTGTGTCTTGCTAAATTTATGAAAGAATTATGATTTATATAATTATTATAAAGATAATAAAATCATTCATATACACGCCATATCAATTTTTCCTTATTAGTAACATCTCAATATGGTACCTTTGAAACAACTAATAAATATACATTGATGCATACTTCTTATTTTTTCCTAATATCTATTTTCCATTATGGTGTCCCATCCAGGAAATAATATTGCCTTTTGTCATCATGTCTATTATGTACCTGTTGAGTGTGACAGTTTCTGACATTATGTTGTATTTGAGTACCCTAACAGTTTGAGAAGTAATCATTTGGCATGTAATAGAATGTGTCTTTAATAAGGTTTCACCAAAGCTTCTCTCATTATTAGAATGGGGTCTTACATCTGTTGTGGGGATGTCACAAGGGCAAGTGTCATTCTATCAAGGGGACACATTTTCAATTTGACTAACTGTTAGTGATGTGTCAAGGGTGAAGGATCACTTGACTGGAAGTAGTTTTTGTCAGTATTCTCTGTAAATTCACTTTTCAAATGATGTTTTCTTAGTGTCTTCCTTGGAAGGCAATCACCTTTAGGAAGTACAGACTATGGTATTTGGAATCTTTCAGCAGAGATGTTTGCTTTGTGACCCTTTTGTTTATTTATTCAGTCATATATTTGTATCAGTATTTATGCATAAATGTTCCTTTTACACTTTGAGTTATAATCCAAGTAATATGCTCTGGTTTTGTTAAAATTGTCCCAGTTTTGACTATTGGCAACTCTTCCATTTGCTTCTGGGAACATGTGTCTCATTGTGATGATTTTTCTTCTTGTTTGTATTTCACTTGTGATATTTTTGTCCTATTTTGTTATCAACAACACTATTTACCTGAGTAAGTATGTAAATGTCTTTACATTAGCTTAGTGAAATTACTTAGAATTAATTATGATACATAGGTTATATTATTCTATACTAGACTAAAAGCCACTTACTCAAAATATTTTTATATTACTTGTGCAATTAATACATGAGTTTTATTTAAGCATATATACAAATCATTTTGTAAAAAAATTGTAATTAGTAGTTTAATAATCTTCATGGTTTAAATGTACAATGTAGATATGGAACACCATGTAGTGTTACAAAGATATATTACTATTATACATTATCTATTTGAATAAAATCCGAAATGGCCACTCACCCCCTTCAAACAATGTTTACTGTTTCAAATAATGCTCCAAAATATATATTTATGTGCATGTCTCCACATACTCATTTACTATATCTTTAGGATAATTTCCTGAAGAGAGCATTTATTTTTCAACCAGGAAACAAGCTTTAATATTTGGATTCATTGCACTCCAGACATTTTCCATTTGTTTATTTTAATCTGAATACATCTGAGAATCCTAGTTTCTCTGAACTCTTCTGTTGCATGGCAAAATTTATCAATGAAAGATTGTATTCCATTTCAGTGACATTTGTATTTGGTGTTAGGATATATGTAAAACTATGTCAACTTATTTGTGTGTGTGCGTGTGTGTGTGTGTGTGTGTGTGTGTGTTTGTGTGTGACTGCATGGGTATTATTTGATAGCCTATTCTTTTTATTTTACTTGTATCAAGCATTCATGTCAGTCTATGAAGCTCCATACACTAGTTTTAAAATTTTCCTTGTTAGTCAGAAATCAGGGGACAGAATACTAATGGCATAGGCTGAATAATTTGATCAACAACATTAATTGAGTGATTCTCTGACTTCTCTTCATGTTCACAAGATGGCTGCTAAAACTCCAGATTTCCTGTCCACGATTAATGAGAAAAACAAATGAAAGGATATTTAACACTTCTTTTTTTATCAGGGAAATAATTTTTATCCATAAGTCTGTTTCTAGATTTCTGGGAGGGGAGTTGTTTGTATGTTTGTCTTTTGGTGAGGCATGGTGCCATGTTCAGCTGAGAGACATTTAGGAATAGGAAAGCAAATGTTTATTATTTTGTAGCCTTGTTCAATATGCAATAGGCTGGTGTGCAGGGGAGACAAGAGTATGAAGTGAATGCTGAGTTTAAACAAAGGTCGGCTGAATTCATTTTCTTAATAATTTCAGTTATTTTTCAGCTGAAATGTTGAGTATAAAGAATCTCTCTTGGCGTGTTTTTAGTATCTCAGGAAACTCATAGGAAACTTCACTTCCTATAAAGGAAATTATTAATTCAGGAAGTTTGCAGTAGTAACACACCTCCACCTTCTAAGAAAAATACCCACAATGTTCTATTCATTTTTTCGAGAGTGAAAACTCCTAGGTTGTGAAGAAAATCAGAGCAGTTCTTGATGTATAGATAGCAAAGCCCCAAGATGAAAATGCAAACCTCATGTCTTCAAAAAGCAGAAACAAAACCAAGGTCAGCTAAACAAAGTGCTAAAGAAACAGCAGGGGTTTCATGAGAACACTGAAAGACTCCCTCCCCAATGTGAGAAATATGAAAGACATTCTGTCTTTTCCATCAAAGGGTTAGATGAGATAGGCAAACTCATCTTTAGAGAATGTCATTTAGTGGGAAAGCCCCTCCTGAGTCAGCAGTCTTAACCCAACACGTGGGCATGTGAGGCCAAGCTCTGACCAAAGAGAGTTCAGTACAGGACACTGCATGAGGTGGGAAACAACTGGACTTCCAACTGGGGGTGCTTGCCTGCCAGAACTCTCTATGACCTTCTTCAGAAGACAAAGATGGCCCTGCCAAGGTTTCTTTTTATTACGTGGTCTTGTTCAGACCCCGGGGATCATTTATAATAAACTCACCTGACATTATTCAAAATCAGCAGCTGTTCTAAAGAAGAACCAAATGATGTGTAAGGTCACTAGTGATGGGTATAAGAAAATACAAAGCATAGTCTAGTACATTCCTGCTAACCTAGTATGGGAGGCTGAGGCAGGACAATTCCAATGAGGCCAATTTGGGATACATAGGAAGACTCCACATACAAAAAAATAATGATATAATAGGGTTAATGTGTAAAAAGGAAGACATTTTAAATAATATTTTCAGGAAAAAAATCAAGAGACCATTGTATGGAAAAATAATCCTATATCATAAAGAAAACACAGATAAGGGGAAAGACCTTCATATATTAAAAGCAATAATTGCAAAAATATCAAAATTATTTTGGATTAGAAGTGGGAAGATTTTGTAACTAAAAATAGAGATTATACTTAGGAGAAAAACTTCAAGAGTGATGTATCACATGTGTAAGATATTCAATTTTATTATGATTCATTGTCTAGGGAAATGTAAAAGAATATAAACACACAAAAGGGATATCAAG
>PVHP010040454.1:0-15869 GCA_004024765.1 Zapus hudsonius | reverse complement strand
AGGTAGTACAGGAAGTCCGGGTACAGGAAGATCTGGTGGTGTCGTTTCACTATGAGGGCACTGAGCTCTAAGATGGCGGCAATGTATTCACTGGGGTACCTGCAGGCCCCGGCCAGGGAGAGGAAGCAATTCCTTAGCTCACAGGAAACCATGCAGTAAGTCCCAGCCAGAATCCCAGGACCTGGATCCATCCAGAAACAGCTGGATACACACTCCTCTCTACCTCCCATTCCCAGCAAGTGACCTCATGCCCTGGGATTCCAGGACAGACGTGGACATCATTCCTGTCCGTCTCCCATTCAATATCTGATTCCGCTGTTCTTGCAAGTATGTCCCGTTCTCTGCACCAAGCTTAGACCTTCCTCTCCAGGTCTCCTTGCATCCCAAATGCACATGACAGTCTATCCTCAACTGAGTTGAATGTCCAAGCTTGGCTGTGGCCATAACTCCCATCTACTCACACATCTCCCATGGAACCCTGAGAAACGGATGAATGAAGCTGATTCCCTCTGGATGCCCGTTCAACCTTAGGATCTGGCTACTAGCGGGACATGGTGGCCCATGCCTGTAATCCCAACACTCTAGAGGTATAGGCAGGAAGATCACAGGTTCAAGGTGAACCTGAGCTTTCTAATGAGTTAAAGGTCAGCCTGAAATACATAGTGAGACACTCTAAAAAAATGAAGGAAAGAGGGAAAGAAGAGTAGAAATGAGGAAGGGAGGGAAGAAGGGTGAGGGAGAGAGGGAGAGAGAGAGAGATTTTGTTCTTGTTTTGAGGCAGGCTCTCACTCTTATCCAGGCTGACTTGGAACTCACTCTAGCCCAGACTGGCCTTGAACTCACAGCAATCCCACCACCTCATCCTCCCCAGTGCTTGGGATTATAAGGCGTGAGCTACCAAGCCTGACTTTGATTGGGTTGAGATGTGCCTGGGAGATCAATTATGTACATTTCCTTTCATGTCCATGAGGGTATTGAGGAAAACCTGCGTGTGACTATGGGCAGTATCACTTCATGAAATTCTCTAATTCTTAGCCATCATAATGTGAGTGGCTCTGTCACATCCTTCTTCATCATGAAGGACTGGAACCAGGAAGCAAAGTAATTCTTTTCTCCCTTAAGTTGTTTTGTTAGGGTATTTTGTCACAGTGACAAAAAAAATCTAGCATAAAGGACTGGGGAGATGTATCAGTGGCTGAGAGCATTGCCACTTAAGCACGAGGGCCTGGGAGGCCTGAGACCACCCAAATTCAGCTCCCTCACCAACAGCTAGGCATGGTTACACATATCTGTACCCTCAGTGTAATGGAGGTGGGGGTGGAGGTCAGCAGAGACAGGAGACTGGCTGGGGCTTGCTAACTGCCCTGGGATAAGGGGAGAGAACCTGTCTCCAAAAGCATGCAGATGAACATCAGAGAAAGCCCCTTCCCCCTGTTCTCCTTTGGTCTTTGCATGCATGTGCACATATCTACACACACATGTGCATATACCACACAGAACATACAACACCATAAATACACTATGTATACACATGTGCAGAAAAAAAATCCAATCTACCCTCCACCCTCATCTCCAAGATGCTGCCCTCGGGACTTTATCCAAATAATTCCACCTTCTGGAAGCACCACTTGCTCTCCCCTTTCCCTGCCCTTTAATACCAGTCCTGGCCCATCTTCTTCAGAGGGTCTCCTCTGCTCCCTCTGGCCAGTACTCCCACTCCTTCCTTGGTCCAGGGCCCAGGCTCCCAGGCCACGACAAGGACTCACTCCTGACAGTTGCTGTCACAGCCAAAGACGCATTTCTGCAGACTGTCCAAGGTCATGAGGCTGATGTGCTCAAACATGTCCAGACGGGCGCTGCCCCCTGAGGCCAGGCGCTGCCACTTGGCCTGGGAAGAGAAAGGGGGAGGGTTGGGGAAGGAGATGGGCCTTGAATCCCTGATTACCTGCTTGTTACCTTCTCAATACTAGCACAAAACACCTAACCAAAAGCAGCTTAGAGCCAGGCATGGTGGTGCATGTCTTTAATCCCAGCACTGGGAGGTCGAGGTAGGAGGATCACTGTGAGTTTGAGGCCAGCCTGGGACGACAGAGTGAGTTTCTGGTCAGCTTGGGCTAGAGTGAGACCTTACCTCAAACAACAAACTAAAACAAAAGCAGCTTATGGGAAGAAAAGATTTATTTTGGCTTACAGCCTCAAAGAGAAGCTCCATGATGGCAGGGGAAAGGATGGCATGAGAAGAAGCTGGGCATCCTCTGCCACAGCAGGTGGACAACAGCAGCAGGAGAGGGAGGTGAGCTCTGGCAACTTGGAGAGTTGGCTATGATACCCTGAAACCAGCCTCCAACAACCTGTTCTCAAATTGCCATCAACTGGGAACCAAACATTCAAAAGACATGAGTTATGTGGGACAGGTGAGTCAAGCCACCACATTCTGGCCCTGGCCCTGCCCCCATAAGCTGATGACCTCCCATAATGCAAAACACAATGCATTCAGTCCAATGTTAAAAGTCCCCATGGTTCTTTTTCAATCCCAGTACTGTCCAAACACCCCAGTAGTTCTCTTAACTGAGCTGTAAAATCAGAAAACATATCATGGCAGAGAAAACACTCGCACTGCTAAAGATAGCATTACAAAAAACATTAACTCAACACAAGATCTAAAACAAGCAGGGCAAACATCAAATCCTGTAGCTCCAAGTTGACATCTATAGCCAATGATAAAATCTCTGGAGTTCCAACTTCATCCCTGCAGCTGGGATACTTACAGTCCAGGAAACAATCCATCCGAGGCCAGCAGCCATCCAAGAGCCCTAGCATCTCCTGGGGTCTCCATGTAATCCATGGCCCATGGCCTCTGTTCAGAGACCTCATTCCACATTGCCCAGGGGTCATGTCAAAATAACTGCATTGCAAATCCAACGACCTTTCTTTCCTGAACGTGTTATACTCCATAGTACCAGGTGGGATAACAAATTTGTCAACCCCGGACGTGGGGGATAAATCTAACTTTCAGAGCAGGACACCCCTTTAGCATTCTTGAACGTCTCCCACTCTCAAAAGTCAGCATTCTTCCTGTTGTTCCTCTGCAGAAGAGCTGGCCCACTCTCAGTGGTGGTAATCTCTCACACAATTGCAGTTGACTGGATGCTAATACTTCTCTAGCCTGAAACTTTCTTTCTGTGTCATAGCCTTCTGTGCACACCAGTCCATTTATGTGCGACGCAACCCTGCACAAGTTTTCATGACATGGGAAGAAGGCAATGAGCCTTTCTCACAAACTGCTTCTAGCCCGGTCTGGACAAAGCTCTATCCCTCATAATCCAATGATCACAGTCCACAGTTCTTACTGCACTTAGGTCTCTCAAACTGGACCAAAATAATCCATCAAAGTCTGCTTACAGCACGGCAAGGCGTCTCTTACGCCAAGGGTTCAGATCCTTCCACATTCCTCCAAGAAGTCAGTTCCAAAGGCCAAAAGCCACACAGTCAGGTGTCCAGCAGCAACAACTACACTCTCACTACCAATTTTCTGTTGCAGTTATCTTCTCCTTACTGTTTGAAAATCCCAGACCAAAAGCAGCTCAGGGGAGGGAGGAAAGCATTTATTTGGGCTTATAAAATAAGTCTTGAGGGGATGCTCCATGACGGCAGGGGAAGGACGGCATGAGAAGAAGCTCTGCCACAGCAGGTGGAAAACAGCAGCAGGAATGTGAGCCAAGTTCTGGCAACTTGGAGAACTGGCTGGACACCTCTAAACCCACCCCCAATAACACACCTCCTTCAGTGAGGCTCCATCTCCCAAACTACCATCAGCTGGGAATCAAACATTCAAAGCAGGTGATACATTCAAGCTATTACAATGCCCAGCCTCAAACATCAGACTTGGAATTCCCTAGATTCCTTGCCCACTGCCTCAAGTACCCAACTCCAGGGTAGACCAGACTTGGGTGGGAGCAGAAGACTTACAACAGAAGGCTAGGGATTAGGAGCCCTGAGTTTCAGTCCTCTTTCTATGTGCCCTTGGTCGGCACATTGCCTTCTTCTAGGCCTCTCTTTTCAAGTAGTCAGCAATAATTAAGTTCACCTACTTTGATGTGCAGTAAACCACCCTTCATATCTGCCTCACTACTCAGAGTCTTAGTGTTGATGAAATTGCACAAGCTGCCTGACCTCTCTGACCCTTGGTTACATCATCTCCAATGCAGCAATCACAGTCACGTGTACCTCAGAGCAGTATGTGTACTATGAAGCAG
Organism: Zapus hudsonius; assembly: GCA_004024765.1. NCBI lineage: Eukaryota > Metazoa > Chordata > Mammalia > Rodentia > Dipodidae > Zapus > Zapus hudsonius. The sequence continues at coordinate 11,613 of PVHP010040454.1, read as the reverse complement.
GTGCTCAGTCAATGCTCATCATTAGCACAGTTGGCAGCTGCAGACACACCCCAGCTGCTCATAATTCCTCTGTTCTCAGCCCTTGCAGCAGGAGGTGGGGTCGTTTCTGCAAGTCTTCACCTGAACCGCTGGGGACTTGTTTGGTCTCAGAGGAGAGTCCTGAGAATGATTGTGTACTGGTTCTGAAGCTAAGCATGGAGATGAGCTAAATGTTTCTATGTCCTTTCTCTTAGAATACAGGCTTCATGCTAGAAACCCAGATGACTTCCTAGTAAGATAAGGGACAAAGGGCAGGGTCCAGCTGGCTCTCCAAGGTCAGTGAGAGTTTCCTTTTTCCATTTTCTTTTTCCTTCCCTCCTTTCTTCCTTCCTTCCTCCCTCCTTCCCTCCCTCCCTTCCTTCTTCTCTCTCTCTCCCTCCCTCCCTCTCTTCCTCCCTCCAATGCTTGGGATAGAATGCACACCTTTGTGCATGCCAGGCATGTCGTCTAGCACTGAGCTACACAAATAACTCTTTTTAGAAGGCTCTTGATAAGTAGCCCAGGCTTTCCTCAAACTCACAACCCTTTGGCCTTCGTCTCCCTAGTGTGGAGGTAACTTGTGTGTATCACCATACCCAGCTAAGACCAGTGAGTTTTAAAGCTATGCGGGAAGAGCTCCTGTGCAATTTTCAATGTCACTGTGTTGACTTTCTCGAGCTTCTATGAGAAAGACTAGTAATGGTCCTTTCTGAGTGTGCACTTATGGATGCCAGGACCATGACACCATCCCTTTAAGTACAGATTATCACTCCATTTCCTGAGAGAGAGAGAGAGAGAGAGAGAGAGAGAGAGAGAGAGAGAGAGAGAGAGAGTAATGGTCCCAAAGCCAACTAGCAAAGCCACAACTACAGATGAGGTCTGTCTGAAGCCGCCCCCTTTTGCAAGGCTCCAGTGGGCTCTGGGTCTGAGGAACTCACGTGCATGACATTCACAGTCCTGTTGAAAGTCTTCACATAGGGCTTGAGGATGTCGAAGTGGAAGGCAGGTGTCAGCAGGCGGCGGTGGCGGCTCCACTTGTCACCAGCACTTAGTAAAAGGCCATCTCCTGGTAGGGTAGTCATGACAATGGGTAAGGGTAGCACCTTTTTCTGACCCCAAGGGTTTCCCTTGCCCCTCACCTGCTGGTACTTACCCAGCCAGGGCTTCATGAATCCATAGAAAGTCATTTCCTTGGGCGAAACTGAAGCTGGCATAAGGAGGAACATCAGGGCCGTGAAAAGGATAGCTGGTGGACTTTGGGAAGGAGCAGACACTCCCAGCCAGGGTGTGCACTTCACCTCTCAAGCCCAGCAAGGCAGGAAGGAGTTCCAGGATATAGGAGGCGGGAAAGAGAGGAAGGATAGAGGGCACAAACCAGGAGCAAGTAGAGGGAAGGCACAACCTGACGTGGTGAGACGCAGCCTAACCCACCACCACATGGCTCAGTAGGCCTACCCAAGCACAGCCCAATACAGTCCTTTCCAGGGAGCTAGGGCATCCGATCTACCCCAACACGCTATGATATCTCCTGAAACAGACCAGGGAGGTGGGCATGTGTTCTCATGACCTGTCAAGGGCACAGTACACATGGCCTTCCCTGATATGAAACAATATGGTCTGACATAGGCCCGTGACAGTCTGACATTCTTACTGCCTCAAAGGGACCAGAGTCTGCAACAGTTTCCATGTACCCACCATGAAGAGCTGTCACTGAGCTGACCCATCTGGGCTCTGGTGGATCTTCTACACACACCATCTCCCTCCCAAAAATCCCTGCAGTTTGGAGTCCCTCCTATCAGAGACAGGTGGGGCAGTCAAGAGTCACGGAACCAAGGGGAAGCTCTAGGGGTATAAACTAAGGCTTTGTGCATGCTAGCAGGTGCTCTACAACACTCACTGTTAGATTCCCTTTCTTTGCTTAGCTCACACTCATCACTCAACAAGATAGTCAGCAGCCACAGCGAGCCAGAGTCACAACCTCTATTGAATATGGCCTTATCATCTGCTCAGCCTGGCCTGTCCAGGGGGAAGGGCTGGAGAAGAGGCCAGTGGTGAGAATCTTAGGAGAGATACCTGAGGCCTGGAGGATGGGAGCCACGAACTTAGGGTGGACAAGCCGCAGGACAGGGTACAGAGGCCCAACCCAACAGAGGTGGACATCACGGAAGTAGTGGCCTAGTTCTGTTGCCAGCTGCATGCCTTCCTCATTGCTCTGCATCTGGGGAAGAAGGCTGAGGATAGCCGGACAGGGTCTGTGCCCACTGCACCCCACCCCCAGTCCTTCAGCTACAGCTCTTACTGAGTCAATGTGGGCTTATCCACGTGCCGCTTTCTGTATCCATATCTCTGACACTCACCTTTTTGTTTCATGTCTTGACAGAATGATAAATGGGTAATAGATTATAAATAGACATATACATACTTAAATGAGATTATTTATACAATAGATAGGTACAAATGATATATGATAAATAAATGACACAGATGTGTGATAGGTCAATGACAGATGAAGGGGTAAAATATATCTAAATGTGTGTGTGTAATCCTCCTGATTCTTTACTATTCGAACCCTCTTTTCCTCCCTCCCTTCTCTCTTTTCTCTTCTTCTCTTCTCTCTCTCCTCCTGTGTACGTGTGTGCGCACATCTCACTATCATATTTTCCCATTAAATTCTTCCCTATTCCAAATAACCTCTCCTCACCCACTCAGAGTAAACTTACAGCTAATTTTATTCTAATTGTTCCCCAGCCCCATCATAACTTTCCTGCCAGTAACTATGGGCAAGTGCCACACTTTAGCCAAAAAAGCATGGACGCACCCTGATCTTGGTCTCTAGCTCAGAAGAGATGTGAACTTGGACTTGAATTAGAAAATCCAGTTGGCTTCAAATGACTAGTTTTGATGGCCAAGAAAGGCTGAAATGCAGAAAAGATGGAGGGTCTGGGAGGATATAAGAGGAGATGAGCAATGAGAGACATCATAATTCGAGGGACAGTCTGGCAATAAAGAGCCAATGTAGCCCAGACGGGGACTCTAGGAAGGAGCAGAGGATGGGGAACAAAAGTGACTGAGAAGTTGAGGGGAGAGCTTGCCCACAACTCTCTTCTGCCCCAGGGTGTATCTCTAGGTGGAGGGAAAGGAATCTCAGCTCCTTTCACAGGGAATGTGGTGACAGCCCAGAGGGGGACAGGGTCAACAGAGGGGCCAGGCAGAGGGTAGATAGTGGAAAGCCCCCCCCCCAGGCTGCAGACCCAACCGTGGAGTAGATGGGAGGGGGATCCCTGCTCTGTGCAGCCCACACTTGGGACGAAGAGGAGGACAGAGGTGCTCAAGGGAAGGGAGTCGTCTTCAGACCAAGCTCCTGATGGGAGTGAGACCCAAAGCAGGCTTGAGGTGGGGAAGGGAAAGAAAGGGAATGGCCTCAGAGCATGTGGGCGACAGAGAGGGGAGGAATGGACATGAGGAGGGAGAGGGGAATGGGAGGTTTCTTCAGCACTCCCTCACTTCTCTGCTCTCCTAGATCCCAGCCTCCTTCTGACTATAGATAGCTACCTGAGCCTGATTCCTCAGCCCTTGGAAATAAACACATCTGCTTTGATACTCACCATGCCCAGGTGACCCCAAAACCAGTTTCTTTTAGGTGGCTGAGGGAAGCCTCGCAGGCGGCAGCAGTTGTCGTAGAAGGCGTAGATCCGGGACAGAAGTCGGACCAGGAGCCAGGAGGCTCCGGCCAGCAGCACGAGCGGCCATGCGGAGACCGCCCCGGAGCCCAGTCCCGGCCAGGACAGGCTCAGCTGCGGCATCTGGCCAGGCAGGTGGGCGGCAGGCGAGGCTCCGGACGGGGCCCTGCAGGCGGGAGGAGGAGCGGGGGCTGTGATGGCCGATTGAGGGCAGGGAAGCCGAGGCCCTGGAGGGGGACGCTGCCCTGGGCACCGCCCTCCAGCCCCGCACCTGAGAGGCCGCCTCCTTCCGTCCTGGGCCGAGGCCAAGGGGCGGGCCGCCCGCAGGACGGGGCCGGGGCCCTGGAGAGAGAGAGGCGGAGGGTCCGAGCTCAGGGCGAGGGCGAGGGAGGGCTGTCCTGCCGCCGGGGACTGGGGACGGTCAGAGAATCAAGGGCGACCCCTTCGGTGCTCTTCCCCTGCCAGGCGAAAGCCGCTGGGCCCCGCGACTCGGTCGCACAGCCCCCTCCCCACAGTGCCGTCTGTGTCCCGGGTCACTTAGGCCTGCAAACCTGGAGGCAGGTTGGAAGCACGCGCTTCCCTGCAGCCCGCCTGGAGAACACGGGCTTTCTGACCTCTCCAGGCCTCTCTGAGTGGCGCTTGGCTTTCTTGCTGACTCAAACCAGAAGCTCTAGAACAAAAGGAACCCTTTTGTCCAGAAACTGTCACTAGTTTCCTGTGCTGGTCCCAACCGCCTCTGGGGTCCCCCAGGTCAGGCTCTCAAATGAAGACCAGGTTGAAGGATGGAGCCAGAGGGCGAGACAGTTCCTGCACCTTGTTGGAGCTGTGGTGGCACAGGCTTGCCATCCCATCACAACAAAACCCATTATTTTGTACAATTAATAGACACGAAAGAGCAGCGTGTTCCAAGGTCCCCCCCCCCCCCCCGCCCGGAGTCTGTCTCCCAGATTCTCAGAATTCTTGCACTGAGGTGGAGGCCTCCCACGCCTCCCTCTCTGGGCTCTGCAGGGCGCAGGCCGGCCGCCGCTTCCAGAGCAGGGTCAGGCACGCTTCTGTATGCACAGCCCAGCGGTGCTGGGATGAACGTGAAATCAACACACGAAATATGATTTAAAGGAGGGTCGGGAGGTTCCCTGGAAAGAGAGCCCCATACTGACTGTACCTGCAGCTTTTATTTAAGATTAATCGACAGAAAACTTTGGGGAGCAGTAGCTGAATTGAAAGAATGTTTGTAATTACTGACATATTATCAGTTCAGATTATATTCAGGAGTTGTTTGGTTCATGATCATTATCAGGAAATCTTTGGAGAAGCTGTGAGCTCCTGTCCTCAGGCTTGGCTTGTGCAAAGATCACCCTGTTGTGAACTAGCTTGGTATCCTAATCTCCCGATTTAGGTTGGTATCCACACTCCTCCAGGATGCGCAGACGCCATCTCAAGATGACAGGGGAAAAACTCATGGATGCCGCCTGGGCCCTGGGTACAACCTGAACCAGGCCCTTTGGGAAATTCATGCACTGGGTGCCACCGCAGCAGAATACCGAAGCTGGGTGAGCAATGTGCACGGACTGGCGAGCCCTCGCCATCTGTGGGCGAGTCTCTATCTCTTCAGCGGCTCGCTCTGAAGCAAGCACAGCCTTCCGGGGCTCCTCTGCTCTGGCTAGCACCAGGGCTTCCACCCCAGCCTCTCCAACCACCCAGACCCGCTCCCAAACCGAGGACCAAATGCAGAAAAAAAGGGGTTCAGGGGTCAGGGGAGATGACTCAGTGGTTAAAAGTGCCTGGGCTCAATTCTCCAGCTTCCAGGTAAAGGTGGCTGCATTGCCTCTGTGATCCCAACACCTATGACAAGGAAAGGTGGAGCCAGGAGAACCGGAAGCATGTGGCCTTGCAGTCGGGCAGTTTATCAGCAGTGGCAAGAGACAGTGTCTCAAAGAAGTGGAGTATTAGACGCTGAAAGTTGTTCCCCAACTCCACACACGTGCCATGCATGAGTACACATAAATAAATAAAGTTTTTAAAAGGCTGACTTCTTTTTAGAAACCTAAACGGAGAGCTGGAGAGATGGCTTGGTGGTTAAGGCACTTGCCTACAGAGCCAAATGACCCGAGTTTGAGTCACCAGTGCTCACATAAAACCAGATGCACAAAGCAGTGCATGCATCTGGAGTTCCTTTGAGGTGGCTGGAAGCCCTGGTACACCGAGGCACACTCCTTCTGTCTCTCTTTTCTCTTTCTCTCTCTCTCTCTGCTTGCAAATAAATTAATTTTTAAAAATTAAAAATCTAAACCAAGAAATGACAGAGAATGGATTCTGCTTCTCTGGGGAATTCTGAATGATACAAAGATGAAGCCTAGTTCCTTTCTTCTTGAATCTGAATTCTGAGACTTGTCAAGCCTTAGAATTTAGGTCAGCGAAGGCTTATAGCTTCTTTCATTCCCCTTGAATAACAGTCTTGGTTCCAGCCACTATGTTAAGAGGAAGCCCAAGCACACATGGAGAGACCTGAGAGGAAGTGAGAGCCCTGGCCTCTTGTCTGTCCATCATAAGAGAGAGCCTGCTTGAAAATAGCTCCTTCCTGCAGACAAGCTCCCTGGCTTCCGTAGGGGACAGAAAGCTATTCCTGCTGAGTTCTGCCCAAATGTGCTTTTCTCATTTTACTACACTTACAAGCAATTCCTGCATTTACAAATTTTCACATCAAGCCAGAGAGAGAGAGAGAGAGAGAGAGAGAGAGAGAGAGAGAGAGAGAGAGAGAGAGAGAGAATAAAGTGCTTACAACTCAGCTCTTTGTACATTATCAGGACAGAGCATGGTTGGAACTCTTAGACAGAACATCTGAGGTATAGGCTTTGATGTCACAAACTCCAAGAACTTGTTGGCTATAAATTGCCCTTATGGGTTCATCCCTTAGCCCTTAACAGGCTTAGGAAAGCAGTGAGCACCTGGCTTGGGATCCGGCAGTGATCCCTTACACTCTGGGCCCTTACACTCACCCTCTCTGGAGGGTGACCTGGAGCAAGGGTTTTACCCTCTCTGTGCTCAAATTCCTCCTTGGTGATAAGGGCTGGAGAGCAGGCCTGTGGGGAGTGGAGGAGCCAGTCACAGTGCCTGAGTTTGGGTTTAGCAGAAGTCTGGGGCGAGGATTCCAGGGCCAACTTTACTTGGCAGCAACCCTTAGACAAGATTTCAGTTGCCACGTGTCTCTCTGGGAGGTGATCTAGGAAACCAGCAGGACAGTGGGGAAGTGAGCTGGGAAGGGGAGTGGGAATTAAAGGCAGCCTGATGAAGGAAGTTTACACAGTGAACGTCCTTAGTGGACTGTTCTTAGTGGATGGCACAGAACCTGCACCCGTGAGTCATCAAGCCGACGGCAAGGGAGCTGGGACACTTACCCACCATGCCCACGCCTGAGGGCTCTGGAGTGTGCTGCCTGCACTGCAGGGGTCACACCTGGGGACAGGGGCTCTGTAAGTCACCAGCCATGAGTGTGCTCCTAACACACGCACACACACACACATTCACACGTGTGTGCACACATGATGTACACTCAGATGTGTGCATGAAGTCACCTAAATACACACACACACACACACAAACACACACACACACACACACACACACACACACACACAAACTGAAATGAGCTGAGGCCCATCCACTCGTTTGATTCCTGAAAAATGAACTTTCGACCAGACCAACAGAGGGAGCCTCTAACATAGGAAGAGAGGAATGAGGCCTCAGAGGCTAGACTTCATAGTGAATTCCACATCAGCCTGGGTTAGAGCAAGACCCTACCTCCAAAAACCAAAAACAAAAACAAAAACAAAATGCTTTCGGGGCTGGAAAGATGGTTCAGTGGTTAAAAGTTAAAGAACACTGACCCTGCCTGATGTCCCACGTCTGTCATCCAGCACATGGGAGGTGGTCAGGGTCATCTTAATAGCGGCGTTCCAGGCCAGCCTGATCTATATGAGACCTTGTCATTCTTTGTAAGAGCTCACTCTAGCCCAGCTTACCTGGAGCTCACTCTGTAGCCCAAATGGACTGCAAATCATGGCGATCCTCGTACCTCAGCCTCCAAAGTGCTGGGGTTAAAGGGATGAGCTATCACACCCAACTCCAGACCTTGTCTTAAAATAACATATGGGGGGCTGGAGAGATGGCTCAGCGGTTAAGGCACTTGCTTCCAGTGCCTAAGGCCCCGGGTTCAATTCCCCAGGACCCACATAAGCCAGATCCACAAGGTGGTGGCCCTGGTGCACTCTCTCACTCTCACTCTCTCTCTCTCTCCTTGAAAATGAATAAATAAAATATTAAAAAAATAACATATGGGTTGGCATGATGGGTCAGCAGTTAAAGGAGCTTGCTTGCAAAGCCTGCCCATCCAGGTTTGATTCCCCAGTCCCCACATAAAGGCCAGATACACATGGCACATGCATCTGGAGTTTGTGTGCAGGGGCAGGAGGTCCTGGTGTAAATAACATGTGCAGGTGTAGCTGGGCCTCAGGCCTCCTCCTCTTATTCATTCACTCTCACTGGCCCTAGCAGAAACCCAAGGTGCACTGGTTGCAAGCATAATGTTCTTGTAAGATCGAGACCAGGGGAAACTGGGGCACTCGGGGCTCCTTTATTTTATTTTATTTTACTTTATTTATCTGAAAGAGTGTGAGAAAAGAAAGAGGCAGACAGAGAGACAGAGACAGAGTGTGTGAGAGAGAATGGGTGCTCCAGGGCCTCCAGCCACTGCAAACGAACTCCAAACACATGAGCCACCTTGTGCATCTGGCTTTACGTGGGTACTGGGGAATCGAACTCAGGTCCTTCTGCTTTGCAGGCAAACGCCTTAACTGCTAAGCTATCTCTCCAGCCCTTTAAAAAATATTTCCTTTTATTTATTTGAGAGTGTGAGAGAAAGAGCCCCTGGGGGACAGTTGGCGTCATATACTGACCAAGTTTTGGGAGTTGTTATGTTGTGTTGCTAGCAGATGACGGTGGCCTCTAAGGGTGACAAGAGGTGTTTGGAGAATAATGCACGCTTGGAAACCCTCCATCTGGATGGGGATGTGAGGATCCGTGGCAGGGCGCTGGTAGGACCTGGGATCACTCAGGACAGACCACCTCCCAGGGATTGTGAGCATCAAAGCCACAAGAGGGCGCGCCGGGACGCGAGATGAGCTGCCTAAGCCTCCAGCCTCAACTTCACAGTCCTGACTGGCACCTGCTGACCTTCCCCCTCCCAACCCCCACCCCAAACAGAGACCTGAATCCAAACCAAACCCCTAGATAGCCTAAAGGATAAGGCAGTCAAGTCTCAGGCTCCAAGGTCAGAATACTGGTTGTAGGACTTCGATTAAATCGCTTCCCTCTGGGGTCTGACTTTCCACATATGTTAAAGGACTTCATCAGGAGTGCTCCAAGCCACAGAGCAGTGAGTGGGTTAACTGAGAAGAGAGCTGAGGATCACAGCGTAGTCATCCCAGCACTTAGGGGTCAAAGGCAGGAGGATCCAGAGTTCAAGGCCAGCCTGGGCCACATAATGAAACCCAGCCTGGACAAGCAAGGTCTGTGGGTATGATCAGCATAGAGACCTCTCCTTCCTCTGCCCAAACATGCAAAGGAAGGCCCACAACTGCAAGCATTCAGTCTGTTTGGAATCTCACTAGTTATACTGACTTGCAGAGCCCAGGACCTCATTCTTAAAGCTTTCTTTCTGTGCTTGCGCTTGCTCACATGGACACACACACAAGTCCCTCTGTCCCGCCACCTCCTTCCTGCAGAACAAGGATGGAACCCAGGGCTCGAGCACACATAGGGCCACATCACTAACTCCCAGTTTGGGGTCTGTAGATGCTCTCTAAACATTTACACTTCCCTGGCCACATTCGAGTTCAAGTTCAAGAACGTCTATCAGACTAGGGATGTATCCCGGCGGCAGAGACCCTTAAGACTAGATCTCCAGACACAAACAAACAGCTGTCCATCCCCTGCCTGTGTGATTTTCCCAGCTCCCTTCTTCTGGCTGAGGCTGACACACTGACCTCAAGTCTTACCAAACACAAAACTTACACCCTTCAGCCTGCTAGTCTGTGGAATTGAGCCCAATGCTCGAGGCCTCCCTTCTAAGGAACCCACGGTTGACCTATCAGTAAACCTGACAGCACATCCTTCATGAAGCTGCCACTCGGCCACTGGAATGCCGTGGTCGTCAGGACCTCACAGCTAACCCTGCGGTGAGCCACCAGCAGCTGGACCAATGCGCCTGCTGATACACCAGCTGACAAGCTCTGTCCCTCTGCTGCCTAGAACCCTCCATGGCTGTACTTCTCTCCCACAAGAAAAGCTGGTCTTCACAGTAGCCTCAGTGTATTCACATCTATGATCTTTGTTGCGTGCATGGTGTGCAATGTGATGTGGTGCGTGCATGTGCGTGTGTGCGTGTGTGTGTGCAGTATGATCTGTTGTGTGCGAGTGTGTGCAGTGTGATGTGGTGTGTGTTCGCGCTCGTGTGCGCAGATGCGGCAGAGGCCAGAGGAGAGCCGCCTGCCTGCTTCCTTGAGAGGCGTCTCCACGGATCCTGGAAGCTGGGTGGTTCTGAGAGCCCCATCCACGATACAGGACGAGGGTGACAGAGGTGTGCTCTCTGAGAGCTCAGGCCCTCGTGCTTGCACAGTAAGCTTTCTTAACTGCTGAGTCACCTCTCCAGACCCCATTTATAGTCATCTCCCTCCCATCACACGTTCATGTGTGTGGGTACAGGCACCCTCATGCCATGGCGCACAGCACATGTGGAGGTCTGGGGACATCGTTGGGTGTCGGTCCCTGCCTTTCACCTTATTTGAGGCAGGGTCTCTCGTTGACCCCTGATGCATCTGCCAGGCTGGCTGGCCTGTAGGCTTCCAGGAGCTTCTCCTGTCTCCACCTCCATTCTCAGTGGAGCGCACTTGGCTAACAGACGTCTGCTACAGCGCACAGCTTCACGTGGGTTCGAGGTCCTCCCCCGAGCCATCTCCCCAGCCCTGCAACTAATATGATTGATACCGAAATTCCGCGCCTTGAGAATTAATCCACTATCCAGTTTCCTGAGCACCCCTTAGCACCTCCTTCCCTTAGTGGTCACACTAATCTGGGTCCGTCCTGCCTGAGCCTAACTTCTCTCTTCCCCGGGGCCTCAACCCACGGCGCTTCCAACAGCCCCTCCCTGCCACCCCAGATCTACCCGTGTCCTTCCTTCGCTGCCCACCGCTCACACGCCTTCCACCACTACCCATCCAGCACCCTCCTCCCTCCTGCTCCCACGACCCAGCGGCAGGGCTTTTCTAGAGGACACCGTGGTCTCCCCAACTCCAGAGCAATCCCAGGCCTGAGACTTCCCGGATCTCTGCGGTTTTCACCCAGCACCAAGGTTGGAGCTCTTGCCACAAACGTAATCGCTTACAAGCAGAGCTGACTGGCTGGCTGCTCTCCTGGTGCTGGGCCCGCAGACGCGGAATGTGCGGTCTTCCGATGGCACGGACAACCCGGCCCCCTCCCCCGACCCCCGCCCTCACCCCCTCCCGCCCCCTCCCCCCTGCCCAGAGCCCTTCTCCCCCCCCTCCAGGGGCGAGGGTCCGACAGGCTTCGTGCCTTTGCTTTTATTCTCCAAAAATCCGCTAAGGAGACTTCTTCGAGGTCTGGGTTTACCAAACAAACACAGCCCGTTCTGGGATGGCTCCTAAGCAGCGCGCCGGAGCCTTAGGAGCCGGGGCCCCAACCTAAGTCCTGGGGTGCAGCCACGGGGCTGGTTCCGCGAGGCTCGGGGCAGGGCAGGGGCCGGGGCGTGGAGCGAGACCCCCAGGGGGCGGGGCAGGGGCACAGGAGGACAGGGCAGGGGCACAGGGGCAGGGGCACAGGCAAGGGCACAGGAGGACAGGGC
>PVHP010040453.1:0-15833 GCA_004024765.1 Zapus hudsonius | reverse complement strand
ATAGGAGCTTGGTTTAGTGTGATGGCGCACTCGGGAGGCAGAGGCAGGAGGATCACCGTGAATTCAAGGCCAGCCTGAGACTACAGAGTGAATTCCAGGTCAGCCTGGACTAGAGCGAGACCCTACCTCAAAAAAAAAAAAAAAAAAAAAAACAGAAAGCTGGCCGGGTGTGGTGGTGGCACGTCTTTAGTCCCAGTACTTGGGAGGCAGGGGTTGGAGGATCTCCGTGAGTTCGAGGTCAGCCTGAGACAAAATAGTGAATTTCAGGTCAATCTGGGCTAGAGTGAGACCCTACCTCAAAAAATCAAACAATAAAAGAGGAGCTCAAATGCCATAATTGCTTCAACAGAAGAAAATCCCCAATAGCAACAGACCCTACCTCAGTAATGAATGCCTAAAATGAGTTACATTGACACATTTGGGTGAATGGCCAAGTTGCAGTAAACAAGGGTTTGGATCTGTGTTTCCAAAGTGTGTTGTGCAGGACACCCCTGGAGGTTCCTTGTGACGAAAAGGACCCTGTGGTTAACAACAACCAAAACCAACAATCAAAAAGCATGCTCACAGGCTGGAGAGATGGCCCAGTGGGCCGGGCGTGGTGGCGCACGCCTTTAATCCCAGCACTCTGGAGGCAGAGGTAGGAGGATCGCCATGAGTTCAAGGCCACCCTGAGACTACATAGTGAATTCCAGGTCAGCCTGGGCTAGAGCGAGACCCTACCTCGAAAAAACAAAAAAAAAAAAACAAAAAAAGAAGAAGGAGATGGCCCAGTGGTTAAACCGCTTGCTTGCAAAGCCTAATGACCCAGATTTGATTCCCCAGCACCCACGTAAAGTCAGATGCACAAAGTGGCGCATGCATCTGGAGTTCATTTGCAGCGGCTGGAGGCCCTGGTGCACCCATTCTCTCTCTTTGCTTGCAAATAATTAAATATTTTTTAAAAAGAGTGCTCATTTAGCATTCAGGAGATGCTGGGTTCCATATCCATCCCCCACCCCAACCCAACACACCCCATAGGTGCTCAGGAATGCTGGACATCCCATCACTCTCCTCAAGATCCCCTTTGCGCTTGGATGGATCAAGAGAGATTTTGCCATGAACGCACTGCACCATCAGCCAGCGTTTTCCGTGATCTACAAACCACAGAAAAGGAATCCTTTGACCTGCTGGATAGGAAAAAGAGAGGAAAAAATAGCTTTCCACCATCATTGTTGTTTAATTTGTTTGTTTGTTTTTTGGTTTTTTTGAGGTAGGGTCTCGCTCTAGCCCAGGCTGACCTATGTAGTCTCAGGCTGGCCTGGAACTCAAGGCGATCCTCCTGCCTCTGCCTCCTGAGTGCTGGGATTAAAGGTGTGTGACATCATGCCCCGAAAAAATCTTTCATTCTTAATTTTTTAAATTTTATTTGCGAGCAGAGAGAGTATTTGCTTCCACATGCAGCTTTATAGGAAGCTTCTAGAAGGCAGGTTCCTATCTATATCTGGTCAGTTGGAACTAAGTAGGCCATGTGTGTTATAAGCCATTAGAACCTGTGGGCATGGTGGAGACTCAGAGCTAGACTTTTCCAGAAACAAGCTGTTGATTTACCTGTAAGAAGAGGCGAACTGCCTTCGGAGTTCTTAGCATTCGGATTACAGCCGTTGAGGAGGAGAAAGCTGGCATTTTCTAAGAGGCCACTGCGGACAGCCAGAAAGAGTGGCGTCTCGCCCTGGGAGGTGGCTTGCTCCCACACACTGGGTTTGGAAGCTGAAATGCATTAATCACAGGGTAAGAGGAAGAAATAGCTTTTTATCAAAGAGAAATTTGGGGCTGGAGAGATGGCTCAGTGGTTAAGACATTTGCCTGCAGAGCAGAAAGACCTGAGTTCGATTCCCCAGTGCTCGCATAAAGCCAGATGCACAAGGTGCTGCAATGTGTCCGGAGTTCTATTGCAGCGGCTGGAAGCCCTGGTGCACCCATTCTCTCTCTTAAATAAATAAATTAATTAAAAAGTGTTAAAAATTTTTATTTACTTATTTGAGAGACAGAACCCAGCCCGTCAGGCTTTGCAAGCGAGCTCCTTTAATTGCTGAGCCATCTCTCCAGCTCGAGAAGTAACTTTTAGACTTAGCTTTCAGAAGCATCCAGAAGACTAAAAAAGAGCTTACCTTTCAAGGTCATTGCCAGAATGTTCTTATTCAATTGCACCGCAGCCTTATGCAGAGGAATCCAGCCCAAGCCATCGGCCTCCTCGAAAGCAGAAAGACACCCGGTCAGGTGAGACAGTGCGTCTTCCCGCCCTGCGCACGAAAACCAGAACAGACTCATCCAGGCGGCCCCCAAGGGTCATGGGACAGATACCAGAACCAGACACCATCATGGATGACACAGGACAGGCCTGTGATCCAGTGTAGATGCCCTCCAGCCCTGAGAGGCACCACGCACAGGAAGACCGGCATCCACAGAGCCAGTCAGGTGCCTGTTAAATTGTGCTTAGGTGACTCATGACAATCAGCTGTGAATCCCCAAATGGATGTGGACGTTCTGAGCTAGGAGAAGGGGCTGCCAGCCCACCTTCCCATCAGCTGTGAACCCCCACATGGACTGGACGTTCTGAGCTAGGAGAAGGGGCTGCCAGCCCACCTTCCCATCAGCTGTGAACCCCCACATGGACTGGACGTTCTGAGCTAGGAGAAGGGCTGTCATCAGACCTTCCCAGGAGCCCAAGAGAGTACTTAACTGTCTCTATCGTCTCCACGATCTTCTTATAATCGGAGCTCAAGGAGGAAGAGGAGCTGCAGAGAAACAAATGTGATCCAAGGAATGTCTCTGACATTCCCGCAAAGGAAAAGGTTAAGAGAGCTCTGGTCGCCTCAGGGATGAACTCCCCTGTGAAGCCATGACAGGCTGGAGAGACATTCGTCTGAGGTGGGGAGACGGGGTTCAAAGCCCTTACTTGCAAAGCCTGCTGGTCCATTTCCCCAGAAACCACCAAAAGCTGGGTATAAGGTGGTCCATGAATCTATGATCGCAGCATGCCTGTGACAATGGGACCCTGTCATGGTTTGATCCAGGTGTCCCCCACAAACAAATGAATGTGTTCTGATAGATCGATCCTCAGCTGATGGCAGTTTGGGTTTTACAACCTCACTGGAGCTGTGTTGTTGGGGGTGGGCTTATGGGGGTTCTAAGCCATCTTCCCCTTGCCAGAGTTTGTCACACCTTCCTGCCGCCGTTTGCAGTGCTGTGGCGGAGGTGATGTCCACCCTCTGCTCATGCCATCGTCTTCCCTGCCAGGATGGAGTCTCCCCTCGAGTCCGTAAGCCAAATAAACCCATTCCTCCACAAGCTGCTTTTGCTTGGGTTCTTTCTGCGCAGCAACTAAGAAAGCTGACTGCAACAGACCCTGACCTGTGACCTGCACATGTGACCTGTGGTGTACACATCTGAGTGCATGTACACACACACACACACACAGGTAAATAAAATTTTAAAAATTACTTCTCATGGGGTAACTATGTAGCCCAGTGGTAGGGATCTTGCCTGGCTTGTAGAACACCCTGATTCTCTGGTTTAATTCTCGGCACCAACAGAGAGGGAGAGAGAGGAAAGAAAGAAGAAGAAATAATAATAATGACTATTTGTTGTGTTCTCTTAACACACAGAAGGGAACCTGCTATGGCAGGTCTGTCATCCCTCATGAAACTGTTGGCTTCTTGGGACAAGTATTCTAGCCCAGGCTGACCTGGAATTCACTATGTAGTATTGTGTGTGTGTGAGTGTGTGTGTGCCTGAGTGTGTGCACGTGAGTGTGTGTGCTACAGCAAGACCCTACCTTGAAAAAGCAAAATAAATATAAAATTTTTGAAAAGGACTGCTAATTTTCTCGTGGTTTTGTTATGCTAAGGACTAGTGTCCGCTACAGACCGTGTGATACCCTGTGGTCCGTGAGGACACGTCACCTGTCATCCTCAGGTGCATGTCGAGCTGTCCTTGGCTCGCGAGCGTCCTGCAGGCTCCGCTGGATGATGAGCTGGACGTCAGCCTCTGCGTCTTCATCGCCGCTGGGGTGATCCATGGGAAACTCGGACAGGCTCACACCGGTTCCAGGTGTGACAAGATCAACCGCCTGAAAGTAAGATGAAGAGGCTGGAGAGACGGCTCAGCGGTTAAAGGCACTTGCTTGCGAAGCCTGACTGCTTGGGTTCGGTTCCCCAGCGCCCATGTCGAGCCAGATGTATGAAATGGTGCATGCATCTGGAGCTTGTTTGCAGTGGTAGGAGGCCCTGGCACACTCATTCCCTCTCTCTGTCTGTTTCTCACTCTTTCTGCGCACAAATAAAAATATTAAAAAATATTTTATTTATTTGAGAGTGTGTGTGAGAGAGAAAGAGACAGAGAGAATGGGAGCACCAGGGCCTCCAGCCACTGCAAACAAACTCCAGACGCATGCGCCACCTTGTGCATCTGGCTTTACGTGGGTCCTGGGGAATCGAACTTAGGTCCTTCTGTTTTGCAGGCAAAGGCCTTTACTGCTGAGCCATTTCTCCAGCCCTAAAGATAAACTTTTTTTTTTAATAAAAAAAGAAACTTAAAAGAACTTGTAAACAAATAAATAAAACTTTAGAGGTAGCAAAAAGTAAAAAGACTAAATCATGCCATTATAACATTAAAATTACTCATATTTGATTAATTTTAGACAGGGATTGTGAGTTTTCTTCAACGATTATAGCACTCAAAAGAAATCTTTCCTATGACACAGTGCTATACTGAAAATAATAATTTAGTAAAAACTAAAAATAAGCATGTTAGGAGAATAAATATACTCTCTTAATACGACGTATATAAGAACAGCAGTAGTGAAAACCAGCGTCTTAGGCAGTATCTAAATAGTCTTGAAAGAACATTCTTTTAGTTTAGAATAGGTTTCAGGAAAGAAAGAACTGAACTCGTGTTCAGAGCAGGTTTGACACCGACGACGTTACCTTTTGTCGTGTCCTCTGGGACGTCTCCGAAGTGCTAAGGATAAACACATGCTTATATTTAGCCTCTCCACTCCCTTGGGGGGCCGTTCGAAATAGCGAGACTATAAATACTTGATCATGAGACAGTCTGGAACATTCTCCTTGGTTTTCATATGTGGTTTAGTTCTCTTTGAAAACATGATCTCTCCTCTCTTTTAAAAAATATTTTATTTATTTATGAGAGAAAGAGAGAGAGGAGAGAGAGAGAGAGAGAGAGAGAGAGAGAGAGAGAGAGAGAGAGAGAGAGACTGAGTGAGCCAGGGCCTTCAGCCACTGCAAACGAACTCCAGACACACGGGCCACCTGGTGCATCTGGCTTTATGTGAGCATTAGGGAATCAAACCCAGGTCCTCAGGCTTTGCAGGTAAGTTCCTTAGCTACTGAGCCATCTCTCCAGCCCCATGAGCTCTCTCTCTTCTTAGCTACTAGCTCCATCAAATGTAAAGGCTTTTTTTTGTTTGTTTTTTTGAGGTAGGGTCTCGCTCTAGCCCAGGCTAGCTACCGCAAAGGAACTCCAGATGCATGCACCACTTTGTGCATCTGGCTTTACATGGGTGCTGGGGAATCGAACTCAGGTCCTTCTGCATTGCAGGCAAGTTCCTTAACCACTAAACTATCTCTTCAGCCCTAGATGGGATCTTGACAGGTTCTCATGTGATTCAGAGGAGCAGCTCTTTCCCCATTTTTCCTGGACGGGTGTCTGGTGAGGAGGCTGTGTCCCAACCAAGACTGATGGTGACGGGGCAGAGACCGTCTCAAAGGATGACACTGGGAGAGAGCTGGTTTTTCAAAATGTTTTAATTGACTGAAAACATATTTTTTAAGAACGTTTCCTGCACTCAGTCGTCGAGCTGGCAGAGCAGGGCGACCCCTCGCTTGATCCAGTGTTGGGTGGGCAGGTCCGTCTGTAACAACATGGCGATGACGAAGTTCGTGGAGTGTCCCGTCGTGGACAGAGTTCCCTTCCGCTCGCTGGTCTTGTAGAGCGGACACACGTAGGCGTTCGATTTCACAATGTGAATCTTTTCAGCTTGGGGGAAAAAGAGACAGAGAAACCTTCGGTTAGAGAAGGGCAGAAAGAACAGCTGTTTATCTCCTAAGAAAATGGCCACGGTCTTGTTCGAGTTGTTTTCTCTTCTTCTTTAACATGTGGTAGGTGATCGTTGTTGGAAAACCAGGCAGGTGCTCCCACGTAACTGTAGGTCTAGAAGTTGGTTTTAAGGCTCCAAAGAATCCGGGAGGAGGAGGAGAAAGGAGAGCAGAAGGCAGAGTGTGGGTGAGAGGAGAGGCAACTGCTCAGAGCTCCCCTCACACACCCGTCAATGAGGAGCTGGGCTGAGGCCTGGCTCACAGGTTAAGGTTCTGGCCTCCAGAGCATAACCACCGGCTTCAGGTTGGATTCCCCAGCACAAAGCGCTGCACGCAGCCGGAGTTCCTTTGAAGCTAGAGGCCCTGCAGTGCCCATTCTCTCTGTTTGCGAGTAAATACATTTTTTTATTTAAAATGATGTTTCTAATAGTTTTTAGGAGGTAATAAAATACCAACTCTTTTTTGTGTTTGATTTTTGGTTTCTCAAGGTGGGATCTCACTCCAGCTCAGGTTGACCTGGAATTCACTATGTAGTCTCAGGGTGGCCTTGAACTCAAGGTGATCCTCCTACCTCTGCCTCCCGAGTGCTGGGATTAAAGAAGAGCTCCACCACGCCTGGCTAAAATATACCAACTCTTGCCAATTTATAAAAATCTATGCAAAATTCCTGGAAAGCCAAATATTGGGCATTTTTCTTTTTAAAATATATTGTGTTTTTTTTTTTAATGAGAGGGAGACAGAGAGAGAATGGGTGCGCCAGGGCCTCCAGCCATTGCAAATGAACTCCCGACGCACGCGCCACTTTGTGCATCTGGCTTTACGTGGGTGTCGAACTTGAGTTCATCTGCTTTTCAGGCAAACACCTCAATCATTAAGCCACCTCCCTAGCCTGCATTTTTCTAAATGAAGGCCACCTCTGTCATGATCACAACCATGTTAATTGTGACAATATCTCATAGGTTGGGTGATGAGTGATTGGTGAATATTTCTATCAGTTTTTTTCCCATCAGTTTTTTTTCAAGAATAATAATACCAGGCTGAGCTCTATCCAGTGGTAACTTACCCTGTGTAAGGCCCTGGGCTTGTTCCCAAGTACACAAGTACACATACACACACCAAAAAATTAAAAAATTGAAAATTAGAGAAACTAAACAAGCCTCATGTTTTGTAGACTGTTAGAAAAAAAATGACTGTGGGGGCGTGGTGGAGGTGCACATGTTTAATCTCAGCACTGGGAGGCAGAGGCAGGAGGATCACTGTGAGTTCGAGGCCAGCCTGAGACTCCAGAGTGAATTCCAGATCAGCTGGGCTGGAGTGAGATCCCACCTTGAAACCCACCTCCCCCCCAAAATGGGTGAATGGCTTATGAAAGAATGATGTTCAACCCCTACAATAATGCTCCTCTGACTCTTGTCTAGAGAAGCTTCTCTTTTTCAGATGGAGGTGACCCCTGGGATAACTCAAAAGGCCCCACAGTGCTGAGAAGAAGTGACCGTGGAGTGTTCAGCACTGGGACATCTCTGTCCCACTTCCCGAGGCTCAGGGTCTATTGCGGAAGAGGCGGAGGAAAGACTGTAAGAGCCAAAGGAAGGGGAGGACTGCTCACAACGAAACTTCCAGACACAACATGTCCTTGATATTCATGACTTCGCAGGGCCTGATGATACCTACACATAATGGAGGAAAAGACGATGACACCTAAACAAAGCAGAGACTAATTGAGAAGGGGAGGGAATGTGGGGGAGGGTGGGGGGGAGAATCATAAGGGTTTATTGTCTATAATTATGGAAGCTGTCAATGAAAAGTTAAAAACTAAGAATAGCACCCAGGCTGTCATTTGACAAGTATATGCGCACAAATACCCACCTACCTTCTGATACCCACGCATCTGCACACATAATTTCCAAAGTGGATATTCCATCTTTTATAAATTATAATTCAATTAAATCTTAAGCGGTTTCAGCAGAATCTTATTTAGGGAAACAGTGAGCAATGAATGTCATATTCTCCTTAAAATGAAGAGAAACGCTGCCGATGTACTTACTTGGTTTTATCCATATGATGGGCATCAGGTCAAACAGAAGCTTGGGGTGTTGTTCAGCCAGCAATCCGCTGTGAAGGGAAATCGATGGAAATTATTCGTGAGGCCTGAAATTTGTCCCTTGGACTGTCACTTTCAATATGAGGAGCAGAGACAGCGAGGAAGAGAGAGAGGACTGCAAAAGAAAGCCTGGCGTGGTGGCACACGTCTTTAACCCCAGCACTCAGGAGGCAGAGGCAGGAGAATCACCATGGGTTCAAAGCCAGCCTGAGACTACAGAGTGAATTCCAGGGAGACCCTATGGAGGAGGAGGATGGGAGGGCAAGCAATAGGCTGATTCAATGAGAGACACTGTCCTTCCCTTAGGAAGCTTTGGTTAGGGCTCTGTTAATTGGCTCTTTTAGGAAGGTTAGAAGCACTATGTCCAGGCCTGTGCTACCACAGTCCGGCCACTGTATTTTTCTTTTTGTTTTTATTTTAAAGGCAGCAAGACCATTTATTATATGTATGATGAAACCACATTTGAAGAGGGTTTCGCATTTAAGGTACTAACCTGACCCTGTCCCAGCGTGCCCCATCCAGGTACAGTCCGTGGATATAAACACCATCTTCTGGTGATTCGTCTGAGTCATCAAAGGGGATAACCTAACAAAAAACAAAACCAGAGCATGGGGAGCTCTCCTCTAATCCCAGCACTAGGGGGCGTGGTGGAGCTCTCCTCTAATCCCAGCACTAGGGGGCGTGGTGGAGCTCTCCTTTAATCCCAGCACTAGGGGGCGAGGTGGAGCTCTCCTCTAATCCCAGCACTAGGGGGCGAGGTGGAGCTCTCCTCTAATCCCAGCACTAGGGGGCGAGGTGGAGCTCTCCTCTAATCCCAGCACTAGGGGGCGTGGTGGAGCTCTCCTTTAATCCCAGCACTAGGGGGTGTGGTGGAGCTCTCCTCTAATCCCAGCACTAGGGGGCGTGGTGGAGCTCTCCTTTCATCCCATGACTGGGGAGACAGAGGCAGGAGGATCTCTGTGAGTTCGAGCCCAGCCTGAGACTAGAGAGTGAATTCCAGGCCAGCCTGGGCTAGAGCAAGACCCTAACTTGAAAAACAGAAACAACCCAAAAGGAATAACCTGTAACGAGACAGCAAGTGTCCTCCACACACCGGCACCTCATACACAGAACACTGGCTAAATATTCAGAATATATCAAGAAGCAAAAGCTTGTTAACTATAATTTTCCAGCCATATGTCTTTGAAACGTTTTATCAGGTTTTATTGTGCTTTAGAATTGTAATAAAAAAGAATATTGGATTATGTGAACAAAAATGTAGATTATGAAAATTTTATCCTAGATGTAGCAAGACAAATATTATATTCTTTTTTTTTATTTGTAAGCAAAGAGAGAGAGAATGGGCACACCAGGGCCTCCAGTCACTGCAAACGAACTCCAGATGCATGTGCCACTTTGTGCATCTGGCTTTACGTGAGTGCTGGGGAATCAAACCCAGGTCGTTGGGCTTTGCAGGCAAGTGCCTTAACTGCTGAGCCATCATCTCTCCAGCCCCAAATAGTCTCCTCTTCATGGGACATAAAGAAGGAAAAAGAAGTCATATTGCTTATAATGGATCCTAACATAAAATTTACATATCCTTGCTTAGATACAGGATGGATGTGATGACACAGAGTTGGGTTTGGGGAGTTACTGTACCTCAAATTCATATCCCAGTAAGTCGATAGGAATGGTGTACTTCCTGGCAAAATTCTGCATCGCCCCAGTCAAAAAGGCTTGGGTGAAGAAGAAGCCGGAGAGCCAAAACACACAGGGCTTCCCCAAGTTATACCAGTCCTGGGAGGAGAAAACAAACGTTTCATCCACCTGTGTCCACATGGAGGTCAGCTCACATACACCTCCCGCTTCTTCTTTTAAATCTCTGATTTATTTATTTGCAAGCAGAGAGAGAAGAGAAGAAGAGAAGAGAAGAGAAGAGAAGAAGAGAAGAGAAGAGAAGAGAAGAGAAGAGAAGAGAAGAGAAGAGAAGAGAAGAGAAGAGAAGAGAAGAGAAGAGAAGAGAAGAGAAGAGAGAGAATGGGTGCACCAGGGCCTCCAGATGCTGCAAAGGAACTCCAGATGCATGCGCCACTTTGTGCATCTGGCTTTACGTGGGCGCTGGGGAATCGAACCTTGGTCTTTAGGCTTTGCAGGCAAGTGCCTTAACCGCTGAGCCATCTTTCCAGCCGGAATGATTTTTTTTCATTTAATGATATTTATATATTTTAAAATGTAGAATAAAATAGCACAGCATCTATTATCTAATGTCTATACAGGAGTTTTTGTTTTTTTCTTACCTGTAAAAAGTTCAGCCGATAGAGAAAATCTGTGATGTAACTTCCCAGGGGCTTGAGGCTTGGGTAGGATCGTCTGGCCCATATTTCTGGAACCTTCCCAATAAGTAAACTGCTTGAAAGTGCTTCTAATGCTGAATCCATTACCACCACACCTTTAATGGCCTTTTCGAGGTCCCGAAGAGTATTCCGGATGGTTTTAATTAAGCTGCAAGGACAATGTCACCCACATATACATGCTCATTAAATATCAATATACAGTCTTTCTAAAAGAAAAAAACCAACCCTACAGGAAGGGCTTCCTAGCCTTGTAGGAGTGTGTCCCTGGGGTTACGGTGTTTCCCATAGGTCCTGGGGATGGAACTCAGGTTCTCCTAGGTGTGAGGCGAGCACTTTACCACCGGGCATCTCCCCCGCTAGCTTGCCTGTTTCTTAGTCACGTTAGTTCTGTTTTTTAAAAATATTTTATTTATTCATTTTCAAGCAGAGAAATACAGAGAGAGAGAGAGAGACAGAGAGAGAGAGAGAGAGAGCGCATCAGGGCCACCACCTTGTGGGTCTGGCTTCTGTGGGTCCTGGGGAATTGAACCCGGGGCCTTAGGCACTGGAGGCAAGTGCCTTAACCACTGAGCCATCTCTCCAGCCCTAGTTCTGTTTTTAATATAGTTATTTGAATTGGAGAATAATTACCGGATGTATGACTTCCCAATGTTTTCTCCTATCACTTTTTTGTCTCCTTTGAGATGTAGAATTTTAAAAATATATATCTTTATTTACTTGAGAGAGAGACAGACAGACAGAGAATGCAAGTGTGGTAGACCCTCCCACCACTACAAACTCCAGACACATGCGCCACTTTGTGCATCTTATATTAAAATGGGTTCTCTCTTTGGAAGCAAGAGGTTATGAAACTTAAAAAAAAAGAAAAGCATTTAAATGGAAGGTTTTGATGCAGAGGCAGGAGGATCGCCGTGAGTTCAAGACCAGCCCGAGACTACACAGTGAATTCCAGGGCAGCCTGGGCTAGAGCGGGACCCTACCTCGAAAAAACAAAACAAAACCGACAACCAGATGTTCAAAGTGGCGCATGCATCTGGAGTTCATTTGCAGCGGCTAGAGGCCTTGGGTGCCCATTCTGTCTCTCTCTGTTTGCAAATCAATCAATCAATTTAAAATTTCCAATTCAATACCAGTTTGCTGTGGGCTTTGGCCGGTTGCTTTCTGGATCCCTCGGTCCACTTACTTGTTAAACCGTTCCATTTCCTGTACTAAGACGGTGTTCATGCTTTCTTCGTATCTCACGGGATATTTCAGCAGGGCCATCTCAACGTCAAAATCAAGCGGGAGCTGCAAGGATGCGGCTTTTGTTATTTATTAGAGAGAGAGAGGGAGAGAGAGCCAGAGCGAGAGAGAAAAAGGCAGACACAGAGAGAGATGGGTTAAGCGCTTGCCTGCAAAGCCCAAGGGCCTGGGTTCGATTCCCCAGCACCCACATCAAGCCAGATGCACAAAGTGGTTGCATGCATCTGGAGTTTGTTTGCAGTGGTTACAGGCCCTGCCGCACCCATTCTCTCTCTGTCTCTCTCTGCTTGCAAATAAGTAAATAAAAATATTTTTTAAAAAATGCCTTTGCCGGGCTGAAGAGATGGCTTAGCGGTTAAGGTGTTTGCCTGCAATGCAGAAGGACCTGAGTTCGAGTTCCTAGTGCCCACATAAAAAAAAAGCCAGATGCACAAGAGGGCGCATGCATCTGGAGTTCATTTGCAGGGGATGGAAGCCCTGGTGTGCCCATTCTCTCTTTCCTCTCTCTCTCTCTCAAATAAATAAATAGAATATTTTTAAAAAATGCCTTTGCCATTTCATAACGATTTCATGTTTATTTCTTTTTTTCTTAAATATATATTTATTGTCCATAATTGAGTTACATTATTCAGTGGGCAAACAGTGAGTTGTTATCCCCAGTTCCCCAATGCCCCCCTCCCCTCATGTTTATTTCTCATCAACCACCGCTCCTTCTAAGGAGCTGAGGTTACAGCACGTTGAAAAGTCTCCTAAAGGTGGCGATGTTCCAGGGCCTGGGGGACAGGAGGCCACTGAGCCCTAGCTCTGTGCGGAGACACTCGAGGGGAAAGGACTTTGGGACCGCTGATGACTCCTAAGACTCGGGGGATTCATACTCCTGAAGTCATAAGGAGTGTCTCAGGTCCTGAATTTGAAGTTAGATGACCTGCCTGCCCACAGGTAATAGCCCCTGGGAGGCACTAACGAACTCATTTCATTAAAAATATTTATTTGCAAGGAGAGAAAGAAAGGGACAGAGACAGAGGGAGCGGGAATGGGCACTCCAGGGCAAACTGCAAACAGATTTTAGACACCCGTGCCACTTTGTGCATACGGCTTTCAATGGGTCCTGGGAAATGGACCCCGGGGTTGTTAGGCTCTACAGGTAAGTGCCTTAACTGCTGATCCACTCCTCCAGCCTGTACTAAAGAATTCCTTTTTTAGCTGGGCATGGTGGTACATGCCTTTAATCCCAGCACTTGGGAGGCAGAGGCAGGAGGATCGCCATGAGTTCAAGGCCACCCTGAGACTACATAGTGAATTCCAGGTCAGCCTGGGCTAGAGCGAGACCCTATCTCGAAAAACCAAAAAAAATTTTTTTTTATTATTTATTTAAAAATATTATTTATTTGTTTGCAAGCATAGAAAGATAGAGAAAAGAGAGACAGACAGAAAGAATGGGTGCACCAGGGCCTCTAGCCACCCACACATGGACTCCAGATGCATGCAGCATTTTGTGCATCTGGCTCTACGTGGGTACTGGGGAATTGAACTCAGGTCCTCATGCTTTGCAAGCAAGTGCCGTAACTGCTGAGCCATCTCTCCAGCCCTCTTTTTCTTATTTTTTAAAAAATGTTATTTATTTGCAAAGAGAGAGACAGACAGACAGACAGACAGAAAGACAGACAGAATGGGTTCACCAGGGTTTCCAGCCACTGCAAATGAACTTTAGATACATGGGCCACCTTGTGCATCTGGCTTTATGTGGGCGCTGGGGAATCGAACTCAGGTTGTTAGGCTTTGCAGGGAAGTGTTTTAATCACTAAGGCATCTCCACAGCTCAGTATTCTTTTATATATTTTTTCAACAGCCTCAAAACCGCCTCTTTTCCCCTCCAAAACCAGAATTCTTTTAAAAAAATACTTCATTTATTCATTTGCAAGCAGAGAGACAGAGAGAGAATGGGCGCACCAGAGCCTCCAGCCACTGCAAACCAACTCCAGACACACGGGCCACCTTGTGCATCTGGCTTTATGTGGGTGCTGGGGAATCGAACTCAGGTCCTTCTGCTTTACAGGCAA
Source organism: Zapus hudsonius (assembly GCA_004024765.1). Lineage (NCBI taxonomy): Eukaryota > Metazoa > Chordata > Mammalia > Rodentia > Dipodidae > Zapus > Zapus hudsonius. Next base: position 2,005 of record PVHP010040453.1, on the reverse strand, counting down.
ACCCCTTAAGCGCTGAGCCATGTCTCCAGCCTAAGCAGTGTTTAGTGTCCTCAAGCTTTCTACAGTCCAGTTACCTTCTCGTGGCTGGGACAGGAGCAGCTTATGGGAGAAAAGGGTTTATTTCTGCTTCAGTCTCAGTGCGGAGAGCAGCTCACATCTGCTCACACATCTGGGTGGAAGCCTCTAAGCACTGCGTTTGGAGCCGGGCTAGTCCACCTCAAGGCCACCCCGGGGACAGACGCCCCTGGCCCATCAAGGCTCCCCTCCCAAAGGCTCCGCCAGCGAGGCACCCGGGAGGTTTAGGCACAGACACGCAAGGTTTTGGGGGCACATTTACCAATCAAGCCCCCCTCCTCACTTCACGGATGTGGAAACTAACTCTTCAAGAGGCAAGATCTCGGGCTGAAGAGATGGCTAAGTCGTTTGCCTGCAATGCAGAAGGGCCAGAGTTCGATTCTCCAGTGCCCATATACAGCCAGATGCACAAGAGGGCACATGTGTCTGGAGTTCATCTGCAGTGGCCTGGAGGCCCTTGTGCCTCTCTCTCTCTCTCTCCCTGTCTCTCTCTCTCTCTCTCTAAGAAATAAATAAAATATTTTTTTAAAAAAGAGGCAAGATCTCTTGCCCGCAGTCATAACGCTGGCAAGTGTTGTTTTCAGGTTGTCCCATGGGTACCGTTTTTATTCCTGTCCTAAGCGACGGATTTTCATTTGGACGTTTGTTACCTTGTTCAGTATGTCTTTGGTGATTTGCAACAGGATCTGATCAGTGCTTCCCGAGGCTCCTGTCTGCTTGGAGCCCCCCTGGGTGAGAAGCAAGGACTCAAACAGCACTTTGGTTTGCTGGAGATCTTTGGAGATGTCGACATTTTCATGTAACCCAAAAATCTCAGGTTCCTGGGTCATGGGCAGTTTCTGGAGGAAGACAGACTGGGTACGCATCACATTTGCACAAGAAACTGCAGGGAGCAAGGAACTTCTCCCAGTAAACGTCACTTCCGCTTCAGCTCAAGGTTTATTTTGAGCTAAAGGCAATTTATTTTTATTTTTATTTTTTTGAAAGAAAAGGTTTTTAATAGGAGGAAGGGAACCCCCGAGCTCCAGGCTAGCTCCTAAGATGGGAGAAGACCCTAAAGGCAATTTAAAATCAATAGACTTCCGAGAGAGTTCTCTGCTCTCTCCTTTGTATCTGCCAACAGCAAGGGGGGGGTGTCACCCTCCCATTGTCCAGAGTCAGGAGGGAGAAGAGACCTAAAGCCACAGGGGGGGGTGTCAACCAGGATCTTTCTAAAATAACCTTGTCTTCCCTAGTAGTTCCCACTTGCTTACTCGAAATTTATTTTCCCTTAAAGCCCACACCACCTTTTCCTCTGTTTGAAAAAAATATTGTTATTAGCCGGGCGTGGTGGCGCACGCCTTTAATCCCAGCACTTGGGAAACAGAGGTAGGAGGATCACCATGAGTTCAAGGCCACCCTGAGACGACATAGTGAATTCCAGGACAGCCTGGGCTAGAGTGAGACCCTACCTCGAAAAAACAAAATAAAAAAAAAAATTAACAACATAAAAGACCAGAGGAAACATTTGATTTCCCTCTTACAAAGCATGAATTCATAAGGTGGACATGCAGACCATATAAAACATGTGTGTGTGGGGGGGATGCAGCTTAAAAAAAAAACCAACTAAATATCAAGTTACAAAAGCTTCAAACATTTCTGGATTCTAGGAATACTAGGAAAACAAGATAGTGAATTGTTGATTAAAATCATGCTTGTTTAATTGTATACATTAAATATAACTCATCCAGCACTAGAGAGGCAGAGGCAGGAGGATTGCTGCCATGAGTTCGAGAGCACCCTGAGACTATATAGGGAATTTGAGACCCTACCTTCAAAAACATATATAGATATAGATATATAGATATACATATACATATAGATTAGATGATGATATAGATATAGATTAGATGATGATATACAGATAGATATAGATATAGATATAGATATA
>PVHP010040452.1:0-15858 GCA_004024765.1 Zapus hudsonius | reverse complement strand
TAAGCAGTGACACTGAGTGATGGTGGTAAGAGGATGATTTGAAGAACGGGAGGGAGAACGTGAGTGAATTTGAGACACACAGTGTTTGCAGAGGACAGGACTTGGGAAGAGAAGCCCTGAAAGCTTAGATTCCTAGCTTAGGCAACTGAACAGATTGTAGCAGAGCCATTCTTTGCTCCTGGGACTTAAAGACAGGGCAACTGTGGGATGGTGGGATACAGCATGGACGGGATGAACTTGAGGGGTGTGGGGGACAGCTAAAGATCAAGTTTCAGGTGGTATCACACAGGTTATGAAGACACTGAAATATCTCTTGTGGTTTATAAGTAATCTCTTCTCTAAGCAGCCCTCATTCATTACAAGTCCTATATGAGCCAGCCTCTAGGACACCCCAGGGCCTAGATGAAAAAACAATACATTTGAAGAATAGCAGGAGGTCTTCTGTTTTGGCTGACTAGTAATTTTGTCATATCACTTCAAAATTTTTGCATCTCCCCTTGAGAATAGCTAAGAGTCCTGTGGGCAGTTTGTTGTAAAAAAAAATATCAAAGCTCTGGAGAAATAAGGGTCATGTCTGAGAATGCTCTATCCAAGAGCCAGGATCCTAAAGAGAGGCTCGAGTAGAAGAGAGTTGTTGGCAAGAGTCACTGGTAAAGAATTAAGAATCTGGAACTAAGGACTTTGGACTTGACCCTCCAGCAAGTGAGGAGATAAAACCTGCAGGGGCATGAAGTGATGGAAAGAACCCCAGAGCTAAGGAGAATGCCAAAGAAGTGTGTGATAAGGTTGCTAACCTCCAGGAAGCTGCAACCTCACTGGGGAAGGTAAGGCAAATCCTGTCTCATTCAAAGGCACGGGCATTCCCGATGATTGTATAAGGACAGGTACAGACAGTGAAGGGGTCACGTGTTTTCCATAGCTCAGCCCAGACCCCCAGTGGGAAGGTTCTTCCTCAGTCTAGTGGTTAGGACCAGCTGAGGGCTTAATGAATCGATTTGCCTTCAATTGGGATCCTCCAGGGAAGACATTGCTCCTTGGTGGGAAGATAACTCAGTGATTTTTTTTTGTTTGTTTCCTTTCAAAACTTAGCCTCTTAAATAAGTAGGTAGGGGTTTAAATTAAAAAAAAAAGTAAATGCAGTTTACAAAGTCCTGTGATGTATATGACCTCATATCATCCCTTCTGTGTGTATGTTAGAAGAAATTGAAGAGATAAGGAACTGAGGCTCAGATATGTTTGGAACTAAGTAATGAATTATGGAGTCAGCCTTCACATCTGGGTCATTAGGCCCCAGTATTGGCTCTTTCACAACTTTCTAAATGGTTTGCACACTGTATTCTTTGGGGACCCTCAGAGATACACTGGGGTCTCAGGTGAGAGAGAGGGATTGCAGCATTCAGGAAGCTCCCAGGCATTTGAGTTTTCTGGAGCCTTCTTTGGAAATTTCCCCCCAAAAGTAGTTGCCGGTATAACAACTACCCAATCCTCTGTAGGTTCCTATGGGCTCCTGTCCCAGGTTCCTGTGGACTCCTGTCCTGAGTCACTATAGGATCTGTCAAGACACTTCCCTCTAATCCTGCCAGGGATTTTACGGCTTGGTGGTTCTCACTATTGGGTCTGTTTAGTGTCCTCTCCCTACCCTTTCTCTGTATTCCTGACACTCCAGACATTACGAGAGTGAGTATAAAAATTTACCAGCTTGGATTCTTTCCCAGACATGCATTGTAGTTGCCCCTGTGACCATTGGGAGGACAGTTTTAGTGTCTTCAAGTCCTCATGGACTGGTATTGGACGCTTTGTGGAGTATTTTCCTGAAACCAGTCATGTCAAGTACTTGGATCACAGCACCCTTATCCTCAGCAATGGTACTTTCATTAAGACAATGATTTTTCCCCATCAAATTATTATTTTAAAAGGTTCAGTTTGCCTTGATGTTGCAGCAGATATGACTTAAAGCATAAAGAAAAAGGACCCAGAGGCAAAGGAAATCGTTTTAATTCCTTATAATGTAGTAAAATTAGGAGTTAATATATTTGTGGTTTACATTTCTGAGAACTGCCTAGAATTTAGTGGCAACTTCCTGACTTACAATGTGTAAAACACAAGCCTAAGCTTTTTTTCTTTGTCTTAAATAGTTATTGAATATCTAGTCTTAAGCACAAAAATTAATTCTACATTCTGTGAAGGGTATAAAGATTTTAAGAAATAGTCCCTGTCCTCAAGAGATCCTTTTGATGGTCCTGGTTAAGTAATTCAAGGAGGAGGGAGGGACAGATAGAGAAAGAGCTGCAAATGGACTAAAGAAGTATCAAGGTTATGGATGAGAACATCAGTGTTATGACAGGTGATCCTTTGAGACCTTAGTCCAGATGTGTGGGTGTTGATGCTCAAATCCTACTTGGGGGCAGAGGACAGGACACCAACTAGATAAAAGGAGAGCTGGCAGTCAAGTCCCAGCTGTTGGGGTGGATGGGAGTAGAGAATTCTGGACTCATGGGAATTGTCAACTGGGGAAAAAATCTCAAGATATTTCTACGGTATGATTTTGAAAGTCTGTTTCAACACCAGCAGCTCTGATTCCCTTAGACCTTGCCAGATGGGAGCTGTGAGAGGCATCACCTGAATAGCTCCCCTGTCAGATTCACTGCTGGGAGAATGCAGGCTCTTGAAGCTAGACACTTGGGTTCAAATCCTTTCTCTTCAACTTGTCTTGCCTCCAGTGTGAAGGGGTAAATGATACCTTCCTGTTGAACTGTTGAGACCAGGGGACAGGGGACAGGGAGAGCGCATGGCATATAGCAGGCATTTATTATCTAGCACCAGATTCTTTTGATTATGAACCCAAGGGCTTTCTAGTAGGATGGAAGACCAGAGGCTGTGTTAGCCTAGCACAGACAATGCCCTTTCCTCTCACAGATGGTGAGGAAAATGACGCTGTACAAGAGACTGAGGGTCTGGAGATCAGCTTTCTTCCAGAGCTTCCAATATCTTTTGAAATTTTTCTTGTACTTGAATCCAGAAACTAAGGGAATCACTGGTGGACATAACGATCCAGAGTCAAGGGGAAAAGTGTTGATTAAGGAGTGTTCAGGGAAAGCATTATTCCTGTTCGTACACTGGCAGAATGGGAAAGGAAGATGACAACATTCTGAGTGGGAAGAGACTCTCCAGTGAATCTAAACTAAAAGTAAAGGCATCTAGCAGAGAGACAATTGAACTCTGGAAGAGGTCAAATGACAGCACACAGCAAAGCAGGGGATATAGCCCATTCCAACTCTCCTCTTCTACAGAGTTGCTCTAAAACCAGGTGACAGTGTGAGGGTTTGGGGTCACCCAGCCCATGATCAGCATCACTCAAGGGCTCATACATAAAGGTGGCAGTGGAAAAACACTCTTACCCCTCCACCCCTCTGTTTATGTCAACTCCTGTTCTGTCTTTTTGTTTTGTTTTTGTTTTGTGCTCCAACCTGAAAATCACTCTCTTGGAATTTATTCCATGTGCACAAGAATTTGTGTACTGAGAGGCATTATAAGGTATCATAAATCAGAAGCTGATGTGAGAGATCTGACTATAGCCAGTAGAGAGGATTGTAATGTTGAGTAACATTACATGAGAAAACAAAACTAAACAAAAATGCAAAGCACTGTATGATTAAATGTCAAGTGACAAGTCTGTTTCTGTGATTCCCAAATGCTGATTTATGGACTGGTGCCTCTGGATGATGACCTTTTCATCAGTATGCTAAGAAATGAAAAGATTTTCTAAAGTTATATTCTTTAAAAATTTTGGGGCTAAATTAACATTCTCTTCCAAAATGTTAAACAGTGGTGATTGTTTCTGCAAGCTCATACTTAATCAAATAAAGGTTTGCTACATTATATTGGCTACCTTTGAAATATTGTTTATTTTGTGATGTAAACTAAGAGACTTGTAGGTAAAAATGTCTTTAATCAAAGGGAGGAGTAATTATTCATAGTACACTGTCCAGGGAAAGTAACAAGGTCAAGGGCAAGTGTTGGTAAAGAACTGGAAGGAGTTGATACACTGGGGCTACTTGGGAAGAAAAGCTTTGGGAGCAAGATGGAAGATCCGTTTAGGTGGAAGGATAGCTCTGGAGGTGTTTAGGTGGTGAGGAGAGCTCTGGAGGTGGTGTTTATTTACATGCTGTGCCTACAAGAAACTCACCCAGCTGTTACCACAATTAACACTTATCTCTGACTTGTTTGAATTAACCAAATTATTTCTGAGCCAGTTGCTGCAATCAACAACCCGGTCTACCTCCAGGTAAACCATGTCATGAATGTCAGTTTTACCTTGATGCAGTAATGACTCTCTAGTTTTGACTTCTTGCTTCCATCCTTGACCATAATTTGGACTCATTATTGGATCAAATTATCAACTTGATTTTGCTCATTTTAGCCTTGTTCTTGGCATGTGCATCTTAAGCCATACCTTTGAAGGTAATCCCCATTCTGAAATAGCCTTAGCTTTGTGAGGAGGACTGGAGAACAGTGAATAGTAACTAGTGGGTCAGATCTAAAAGACTCTGAACAGGTTTAGCAAAGCATGTTGACTCTGTCAACATGAGACACAGTAACTTTGGCCCAAGTCTAGATGACTGAGGCCAGGATGGTTTCTTGATATGATTGTTAATTTTGATTGTCAACTTGATTGGATTTCAAACCACCATGGAAACATTCCGTGGATTCTGTCTATGAGGGTGTTTACAGAAAGGTTTGGCGGAGTTGGGAAGACTCCCATGTCCTAGAGTTTCTGGACTGAATAAAAAGGAGTGAATGAGCTGAATGAACATCAGAATTGATTTTTCTCTGCTTCCTGACTGTGTTCATGTGTGGCCAGCTGTCTTATGCTCCTGCCACCACAGCTACAGCCACTTTCACTACCAAGCCTTTCCTGACATGATGGGCTGGACCCTTCCAGAGGAGAAGAATTTTGTTTCAGAGTAGCTGTGGCCAGTAGTGGAGAGGAGGGAGGGCTGGTGAGGGAAGGAATGAGGAAACTGGAGGAGAAAGATCAGGCCCACATGAAGTTGTCAAGAACTCCTGAGCATGGACTTCTGAGAGAACCACACTGTTTCTACCAGTCCAAGAGAGCAAGGAAGAAAACAAACAGTTCAGTTTCACATCAAACTGGAGCTTAAGTTCAGTTTTATCTGAAAGGCTGGAAATCAGTGCAAGAGGAGCAGGCAGATGATAAAGAGTCTGGGGGCCTTAGGGGTCAAGGTGTGAGAATTCCCTAACCTAGAGAGCACACACACATTTGTATGTGGGGATGGTGCTCTTGCTTTCTGAAGTCATGTCTTGCTATGAGTGAGCAACCCGAGGGTGAGGGAGAACTGTGGTCTGTGGATTACTTGGGAGGTCATTGTACATTAACACCTTGGTTCATCCACACAGCTGGGTGGACAGAGTCTTGGGACAGCAGTGAGCTGACAAGAGGAAGAACTTTTGGGAGGCAATTGCAGTGAACAGCTCATTTATTAGGTTGGAGAATGTGTTTTTATTTAGGAGGGAAAAGGAGAGGCAGGAGGATAAGCGGTGAAAGGGATTGGTGGGGGCAGGGTGGCCTGTGGATGTCTCATGAAAGGATTGGCAGGGGCCAGTAACCTGTCTATGTCTTGTTTGCATAGATAAATTGGGGGGACTTTCTCAGGCCCAGGTGGTGGGAGTTACGTGACTTTAGGCATGTAGCAGATGGTGGTGGCTTAGAGGAGCTGTGACCTTCAAACTTTCTCATTGCCCAGGCTTGTTATTACCTTATAGCTGAATTATGTGAATTCCAGTAAACTCAGGCCTTGAATTTCCTGGACTTATCAGGGTTTGCTAGGGCCCACCAGGTGAGGTTGGGGAGGAAAGGAGACAGCCAAAACTCCTGTTGGTCTCAGGATAATCAGGGTTTCAGGCCAGTCTCAACTTTCCTTTAACCTTGTGTCCTCTATGCCTCTCAGCAGGGTCCCACAGAGAAGCACACTTGTTCTGCCAGCCCTAGTATGATCTGAGGTGTTCCCTGTGACATTCACTCCCCCCTCCTTTGTCATGTGACTTCCCCACCTCCTCCTCTACCTGTGAAAGAAATTCTCATTTTCTGAAGCCAAGTGGTTGGAATGCATGAGGTTAGGGATCAAAGGTACAATGCTTCTTTAGACCTTCCTCACAGACTACTGTGAGAGAGAAGGGAATAAATTTGAACTTATTTATGTGCTTGGAGTTGAGAGCTTATGTTTTGCTTATTCAGCCAGCTTCCCATGCTGCCAGGAAGGTGTTAAGCAGCAGAAATTCATATCCCCCCCTCTCCCTCTCTCTCTCCATCTAGCCCTGATATTCTTTAACTCCAACAAGAGCTGATGCTGACCTGCAGCAACTGGGTGTGGGGCTGTGGGAGGCGATAGGTGGAGAAGACTGTCACCCCCTTCCTCCTCTACCAGTCTTTCCCTAAAGGGTTGACAAGGGGAACATTGTAATCTTCAGGGCTGCCTGGCTGAGACTTCTGAAAATGCTGAGAAGAGACAAGGAGTCTTGGGTTAGCTTCTCTATGGAAAGACAATATTTTATGTTTGGACTGTTGTAATAAAATGCTGCAAACTAGGTGACTTAGAAACAGACATTTATTTCTCATAGTCTGGAAGATTGGGACCACAGCTGCTCCCTCCTCACTGGAAGTTTGCATAGAAAGCAGGCTCCTGAAAAAGGCTCTGCCTGAGTACTTACCCGAGTACTTACCTGAGTACTTACCTGCTTATCCATTAGGAACTTATGTAACCATGAATTGAACAAATGCCTGAGGTCAGATATAAGAGGAACACCTCAGCTCAACATGGTCTATTGACAGAAGAATCACTAATGTTTTAAGCTTTGCTCCTTTCCTGCTGTGAGTCAAGATCATTCTTCTCCAGAGATGGGGTGGGGTGGGACACAGGGACACACAAGGGAGACAGGGAAGAATGGTAATAAGAACCTCAGGGTTGGTTGTGGGGATGCCACCCTGAGGATTCTGATCCTTCATCTGCCTCTCTAAACTATTTCCACAGTTTAGATAGAGCCCCCTCCTCCATTTCTCGAGCTGTCTTTTCTTGCTTTTCCAGCAATTTCTCTAAAGGCCTGTTCTGTTCTTCAAACCATCTTTTCAGCTGCATGTCATGATTTTTCTCTCACCCCAATTTGTCCTCCTGTTGCCATAGTAGCTGGCTAGGGGTCTCCAATGGAGCAAAGGTATCCCGTTGGCAAGCCATGGAGACAGACACAGGCAACCCCTCCTCCTGGCCTCCCATCCCACCTCCTTGCAGTTCTTAACTTCCTGTGCCCACCTAAAGCCAAAGTAGGGGAGGAGTCAAGAATACCATTTTTGTTCTGGCCATTTCAGAAACAGTCTGGCAAGGCACAGACTGACTACCTTTCTTTGGATAGAATTTTGTAAAACCTATGATTGGACCACTATTAGGGGGATGAACATCCTGGGAACACAGTGAGTTGACTTCTTCCATCTACAGCCAGGAAGAGAAAAGCAGAAAACCAAGCCAGGATTTGACTGTCAAATACCACTTCTGGGCCAGGAAGATGGAGGGTATGAGTGCTTGCCACTTCACAAGCATGAGGGCCTGGGATGGTCTGAGACTGCTTGACTTGGATCCTTAGCACCCAAAGAAACAGCTGGGCATGATCACACATGCCCCAAACCTCAGTCCTGTGGCGACCAGATAAGTGCTGGGCTCTCAAGGAAATGTGGATGAATGACAGTAGAATACACCTGGCATTCTCTTCCAGCCTTTGCATACATGCACAAGGGGTACATGCACCTGCACACACATGCATACATCACACCACACACTTACCACACCACACAGTGCACACGTGCAAAGAAAGTATAAATAAATAATTTTAAATCTTCTAAGAAACACAGAAAACCTTAAAGGTTTAATTACACTTCTATGGCATCTGTAAGCCCAACAGCCCCTAGATAGGAATGTCTAAGCCTAAGAATACAGATATTTTTGTGTGGAATTGTGACTTCACTGTGTTTTAACTTCATATTGATCTTTTTTTTTTTACTTTTCACTTTGGTTTTTCCATGTAAACCATGTGTTTCCACATCCACTATCCACTTATTCAACATAGATTCAATAAACAGTTATTTCTCACCCTGGAGCTTTCCTATTGACACTGACCTATGTGAAACTCTTGGAAGTTGGAGAGGAGATTCTCACTCAGCAGGAGGACTTTAAGATCAAGGAGGATCTGGTAGGTGGGTTCTCTGTCCTCTGGTGGATTTTCCTGAGGTGAGGTATGAATGAACAGCAGCCAGTGGGTAACATGCCTTCATACTGGCCTTTTCTCCTTCCCTGCACTCCGTCCGTGTTCCCTCACTCTTGCTTCTGTGTGATGGCATTCCTTCATGCAAGCATAGTGACCTTTGCCCAGGTTCTGCTTTCTGAGCATCCCAGACTAAGACAGAAGCTGGCACCAGAAGATGTGCAACCTTATTGGGCACATGTTTTCATCTTATTCTGAGAATGAGAGGGGAGGCCATGAGGACCAGGAAATGGATTATTAGATATGCTTTGTAAAAAAAAAGAGAGCTGGGGAGTTGGAAGAACAGATGGTAGGGAAGCAGGGTGGGTAGTGGGGAGACTGGTCCATAGTTTAGGCAAGAGAAGGTGATGTTGGCAGTAAGAGCAGAAGCCCTGGAGGGCTTGAGAAAGCATATCTGTGATAAGGGCTTTTCTAAGACAGGCCACACTGAGCAGGGCCAGGTTGCTTTCAGTGGTGACTTATTTTTGCAAAGTGGTTATATGCTTGGAATTCACTGTGTGGTTCAGCACAATGCCATTGAAAACCTGTGTGGCTCTTCATCACCTGTTGAACACAGCAAGGCTTCAGCTTTGGGCACACTGCTGGGAGAAATGAAGAATTTCATTGTAACCTCTGGGCATTACTCAGACTGCTCTGTCATATTCCTATAGAGGACGATGCCTGGGACACCACTTTTAGTTACGTCACACCAACTCTTTGTTCTTTTGTTTAATTCACTTAGAGTAGTATTTTAGAGCAAAAAGAAATCTCTGACTCCAAATGTGGAAGGAAATATTGCTTCCATTAATGAAATGTAATCTAGCTTAATAAGACTGGGTCTTAGATTCTGATAGCCCTGGGTTTCAATTCCAACTTGACCAGTTCCTTGGTATGTAGCCTTGTTCTAAGTTTCTCATTATATAGCATGAGAATTAAGTGATTTCAGTAGTCAGGTGCATAGTCTTCTGACCCTTTCCTACACCCACAATAAATAAATCCTGTGGGAAGGTGAAGTTCAATAGGGATTGATTGAGGTGTTTTTGATATTGGTCCTTACCTGGCTGACTTCCTTCCAGAGTCAAACCTGTGGATTCTGGAATGTGTGCCGTGAAAGGGGAGATCATTACAAAACATTCCTCTGGAGTTTTCCTAGAGTCTGGAGTTGAGTCCACCCTCTTGAAAGACTCAAACAGCATCGTTTATGAGTTACTGTGATGCTGTCTGTATTAGTTACTTTAGTCATTGCTGTAATCAAATGCCCAACAAAAGCATCTCAAGGAGGAAGGGTTTTATTTTGGCTTTCAGTTTAAGGTCCATCATGGCAGCAGGAGCACAAGGCAGATGGTCACATTGCATCTGTTGTCAGGAAGCAGAAGGAGATAAACTGATGCTCAGCTCATTTTCTCTTTCATTGTTTGGGACTCAAGTTCACGGAATAATGCCACCCACATTCAGGTCTGCCCTGCTCAGTTAACCCTTTTGGGAGTCACTTTTACACACCTAGAAGTGTGTTTTCATGATGGTCCTCAATCCCATCAAATTGATGGTCAAGATTAACCATGGCAGTGTCCCCATGCTGTTCAGTCCAGTCTATAGGGGAAGATTCTGATACTTCAGGCAGCTGTGCCTTCCCCCTTTGCAGTCACGTGCTCCAGGGCATTTCCTTCTGGTGCATTCTTCTTTATGTGCCCTGTGGGACCCTGCTAAGAGGCACAGAGGATATAGGGTTAAATGAAGTAGAGACCACATTGAAACCCTGATAATCTCTGAAGCTAAAGTTTATCTGAGCTGAGTTTATTTGAGACTGGCAGGTGTTTCCCAAGTCTCCTTCTGAATCCTAAAACTCCAGCCCTCCAGGCTGGTCACAGCAAGCCTTGAGATAAGCAGGCAATTCAAGGCCTAAACTCACTCCAGCTGTAATAACAAACCTGGACAATAAGGTTACAGTTCCTCTGCAGCCATCACCATTCTATACATGTCTAGAGTCACATAGAAAGCCCCCCCCAACTTATCTATGCAAACTAGGCATCCACAGGCTACTGGCCCCTGCCAATCCACTCATGAGACATCATCCACAGACTAACCTGCCCCTACCAATCCCTTTGCTGCCCATGCTCCTACCTCTGCCTTTTCCTCTATATAAACAACCTTTATCTATACAATAAATGAGAGCTGTCTACTGCCACGTTCTCCCGGGTAACTATGCCCGTTGGCCTACCGCTGTCCCAAGACTGCTGCTCACCCAGCTCCATGGATGAACCGGAGTGTTAGTGTACAATGACCCCAAAGGAATCCACGGACTACAGTGCCCTACTAAAATACCCCCTCTTCCAGATCATCAAAGACATCAGTCTCAGAGAGTGCCTGATGTGAGCCAGCCATATGACCTTCACACCTTTCTTCATTTAATAATGTTTTGAAAGTACAAAAATATTTTGGGGCTGGGGAGATAGATCAGAGGTTAAAGCTGCCTGCTTACTTGCAAAACCCGCCGACAAGTTTGATTTCCCAGTATGCCTGGAAAGCCACACACAAGTGAGTGTGTCTGGAGTCCGTTTGCATCTGCAAGAGGCCCAGGCATGCCACCCATTCTCTCTCCCTCCCGCTCTCTTTCTTTCTCACTCTGTTTATCTCTCACAAATAAATAGAAAATAATGTTTTTAGAAAAGAAAAGTACAAAATATTTTGTTTGTTGTAGAAAATATGGAAAAGCACATAGAAAAAAGTTAAGAATGATCTATAATCCCACAAATCATTAACATGGGGTAAACAGTCTATGAGGTTCCCTCCATACAGTTTTATATATTCACAAACGTATATCCTACAGTTTATTCTCCTAATTTAGGATTATGGTGTGCACATAATCTATTGTGAGTAGTAGTCCATATCATTAAATATTATTTGACTGTATGATTTTAATTATTGAAAAAGTTCCATTATATGACTGTTATACTTTGTTAGCTAGTTCTTCATTGTTATTCATTCGGTATAACATAAATATAGTATAGTTTTTAATATCAAATTAACAATCCATTGGCCAATTCTATAAGTGCATCTTTGTGCACAAGTCTGGTAATATTATGGGACAAATTCTTAGCATTAGCATTTTGAATCATAGGCTATGCACATATTTATGATTCTTAGTTACACTGTCCCCTCTCCCTCAGGTAAGTCTGTGCTAATTACATCCCTGTGGTCAGTGGATGAAGTTGTCTTCATCTTGCCAACTCTGGGTCTTTTAGTTAGTAAGAATTTCTTCTAAACTTCTAAATACTTACCTTAATTATGTTAGGTTTTAAATACTTAGTCTAGGAAAAGTGAGGCATCTCTATATACATCCCTAAGATTTAGTGGATAATAATATTTTCTATGTCTCTTTATCTCTTTCCAATTTTTAAAGATGTGAAATATTACAGATACATTTATTCTTATTCTTCCCTCCAGAACTCACCAGCCTCTCTGAAACTGATTTTCCAGTACCATGTACATTTTGGTAATTTTACTATATGTGCATGAATTAATAAAATATGCATATGAGTTTTTTGTGGGTTTTAAAGTTTTATATAAATGATACACGGAATATGTCCTTTTGCAGCAAAGTGAACATTAATTTTAAAGATTTATCAGTATTATTACATGCATACTTAGTTCATTATTTTACTTTCTGCATTGAGCTCTGTTGTATGAATAAATTACAGGTCCTTAATGCAATTACTCCTTCCAGTGGAGGCTATCTTGCTCTTTCTTTTTGCCTCCCTATTACAAGTCATGTTAAAATGATCAACCTTGTCTATATCTCCTTGAGCATATAGATGAGATTTTCTCTTAGAGAAAGACCTAAAAATGGGGTTGCTGAGTCTTGGAATGCACATTCCAATTTTATTTTCACATTGCTATACTGAATGACTGACTACCACTGAATCTTCCACTGTGAGCAGAGTTAACATTTCTGTATATCTGCAACAGTTGAGATGATCAGAATTATGAAAGCTTGCCAGTGGAAAACAATTATGGTACTAATTGCATTTTTTCTGATTACTGATGAAATTGTGCATCTAATATGTTTATTAATGTGTGAATTTCCTCTTACATGAATTGTGGGTTCATATTCTTTAGATATGTTTCTATTAAGTGATATAGTTTTCCTTATGATTTGTGAGAATTATATATATTCCAGATATGATTTAAAGTTGTAAAAATCTTCTCTTCGACATGCCTTGTCTTTTTCACTTTGTTTATGGTGCATTTTTTTTCACATGGAGTTTTAATTTTAGTGTGGTAAAATTTATCTGCCTTTGCCATTATGAGTTTTGTTCAACTTGTCTTATTTAAAAATTTCTTCTATATACTGAGATAAAAAAGAAATCATTTACATTTTTAACTAAAAGTTTTTACAGTTTTGCTTTCACATTTGTGTCTTCTATCCAGAATTGATTTTTTGTGTATAGTGTGAGGTAGGCTCTGTTTTTATTCCTCTCCTTCCCCTGCCCTTCTGTGTTTGTTCCTTTGACCATTTTGTGACCAGGAGATTTTTTTCTGCTGTTTCTGGGCTTCTTCTTCATTCCACAGGTCCATGCTCCCTGCACCCCTGTATTACTAATTCAGTTCTTCCTGCATTGTAGTTTTGATAAATATAAAGTAAATTCTCTCCATTGCTCTGTCAAATGGTTTTGGTGATTGGACTTTTATTCATCCTTTGGCTTTTAGGATCAGCTTGTCACTTTTTATTAAAAGATGAGATTTTAATTTGAAGTAAGTGAATTTATTGATTAATTTGGGTACAGATTGCCATCTCTAAGCATTTATTTTCTCAATCTCTGAGTAGGCTGTAGCACTTTCTGTGCTTAGATCATTCTTAAAGTCCCTTAGTTCACTCCCTCCCACCTTCCATGTCTTTTATTAGATTTAGTTTTAGGTGTCATATGATTTTTTTTTTTTGCTATCTCATGGAGTCTTTTAATAAGGGCTCCTGATTCTTCATTGTAGATCTATCAGAATTTACATAAGCTTTCATTCAGTATCCTTGTAGGACTTTATTACTTTAAGTGTATTTTTGGGTAAACTCTTGGGTTTTACATGAAGATACCACCCACTGTGAGTAACAGTACTTCAGACAGCTGTGCTTTCCGTGTTGCAGGGAAACTCCAAAGGATCCTCTTGGCGCTGTCTTGTTTCCTTGCTTTACTAAGATTAATTCAACCTCATGCAGAATAAGCCATCAATCTCTGAAGATGCCTGAAACAAACCACACACACACTCTCTCTCTCTCTCCTTATATTTAACATTGTTTTAAAAGTACAAAAATATTTTTATTGTAGGAAATTTGGAAAAATTCTCAGAAGAAAATTAAAATGATCTGTATCCCATGAATCATTCACATTCTTCTGGGTAAATATTCTTCTGAGTTCCCTCATACACTTATGTATGCTCACAAACATACATCCTAGAAACAGTTTATTCTCCTAAATGGAGATTATGGTGTGTGCATCTTGCTGCTCTAACCTGCTTTACTGATGAGTAGTATCCTGTGTTATTAAATATTATTTGATCATATGATTTTTAATAATTGAAAATTTTCATCATATGACTGGTATAATTTGTTAACTAGTTCCTTTTTGTTATTCACTTAGTACCACATATAAATAGATTTTAATATTTAAATTGACAATAAAATCCCTTTGTTTAATCCATGTACCTTTATTGTTTTTCTTCACTTATTAGATTGTCTAGTACTTTAAATCCAATAGAATAGCAACAGTTCTATTCAGTGCCCCAGTCTTATTGCTACCTTTGAAGATATGTCTTGATTTCAAGTTATGTTTCTTCTGAATAGCACTTTATCTCTGAGCACTGTGGCCCTGCTGTCCAATAATTCAGTTCTATCTTGTGTGTATATAGTCACAAATTCAACCTTATAGATTGACATAGAAGTATTTAAATTTGTCTTATGCTCACAAGAACCTTTCCTTAACATATTTTTCTTACATACCATTCTTTTCTTTCACTTACATTTACTTTTTAAGGAATATTGAATAGTCCTTGTTTTGATGAACTTGAGTGGCAAGCTTGTCTCTCTCTTTTTTAAGTATTTATTTAAACCTATATAATGATCTGGCTGAGTATTTTCAACTCTTGAACATATTATTCTATTACTTGCTGGCCTCTTATTGTAATTGATCAGTCAGTTGCTGTTTCTTACAGGTAATCCTCCTCCCACACCTGCTCAGATGCTTTTAAGATTCTTCTCTTTACACTTTTGGATTTTTTCATACTTCACTGGCATGTATATAGATTGGGGTATTTTTATTCATTCTGATTAAAACTCATTGAAATTGTTGACTCTGAGGATTTATATCTTTCATCAATACTAAAAATTTGTCCTGTAGCTGTTTAAATACTCTGTATTCTTTCTTTAGACAACTCTGGGTTGTGAGAATAACCCCACATAGATAGGTTGTCTGGTTTCCCTTACACGGACCAGGAATGTTGTGTATTTTTTGACTTGGTGTTCTTGAATACTACTAAACATGTAATATAAATTTATCCTATAACTACTTTTTAATGCATCTTTCTACTGAATAGTTCTCCAAGAGTCCCAGCATAGTTTTGGGTCTTGGTTCCAGCCTCTGTTTCTATGTGCCTTCTACCTCACTGCTTACTCTTGAGGGAGCATTAACCTCTACCCACTAAATCCTCTTGGTTACTGAGTCTCATGGGACAGGCACAGCTTCCATTTATATGTTCAGTCCTTTGATTTGTCTTTCCTTGTAGGAATTTCATCTCTCCTGAGTTTAGCAATATCACTTTTAAAACATAGTTGAAAATGTATTCCTGTACTTTCTTTAGTCTTCTAGAAATTTGAGGCAAGTTTTTCTTATTCTGCTATGTTGCTAGTATTGGATCCTTAAATGACTTTTGTAAAGAGAAGAAAGTAGGAAAACAAAAGTAGTCCCTGGTATACACATACAAAACTTGAAGACTTACACTGTGATGCTCCTGAAGGAGAGGTCAGAAGGAATGCTGGACGAAGCACAGGGGAAGGGGTAAGGCTGTGCAGGAGCAGCTGTGGGGCATGCGAACACATACCTCCTCTTTTCTCTTGTAGTATATGTGTGCTTAGCTAATGGCACTTCAATTGGAAACAGCGTTATTTGTAATAATCACCAAAGTGATGGAGTCTTTTAGAAAATGAAAGCTCAAAATCACAAACCAGACAGACAGATTCAAGATTGAGCATGGTTAAATTCTGGAAGAAAATGGGTTCCACAAAGGTGCTGGTGACAAGAGAACCCAAAGGACTCTGCTTTAAAACGAAGACAGGAGAGCAAGCAGAAGGACAAATGGGTGAGTTAAGTTGAAAACACAAGTGTGGGATTTTTACTGCAGAAAGAGCTGATTTGAGAGAGAAATCTATTCTTGGAACCTTTGTATTCCAAGTGTCAGATGAAACTGCGCTTGTTTGAGATCCAGTTAGTACGATGTCGGCCAAGGAGTTGTGCTATGGTTACTCTTTTCAGCCCGAGTTTTCTCCTCAATCTCTGCTATGATTAA